>APFE030015761.1:140051-155504 GCA_000404065.3 Pinus taeda | reverse complement strand
CAGCGATGAGAATATTGTATAAAATCATATTCCACTTTTGGATCACAACCTATACAACATGTGAGTACAATGAAAATCCTTTGAGGTAAACAATACATGTAACCTCACAAGAGTCTTTATTCTCAACATTTATGAGTCGTTTTACTATCCTAAAGTACAGAGGGTCTTTGGAGGCATAGATTCTCCAAAAGATATGTAGATATAGACACAATTTACATTGCATAGTAGACCCATTGTTAAGGAATAGTTGCGAGGGAAGGAATACCATTTCTTGTTAAGACTCCTGCGTCCAACTTTACACTTTTATTGGTGAGATCATCTGCAACATAATTGTTCATTTTCAACACATGAAAGAAGCTAATAGTGACCCGGATGCGGGTGTTATGGTTTGACATGCAACGACTTAAATACCCACGCCCAAGCCACATGGCTTCACGCTCCCGCCAGGTGGTGGCCATGAGTTTTGTTTGCGTTTTGGGTTCTAGTACAGGCAGCAGCATTAAAAGGCCTTTAAGGCAAGCGGGTTACCGAGGCTCTGCGGCCAGAACTTTCATCATGGCGCCTCCTTATCTCTGTTCAGGTAAGCGGTCTGGTTCTATTTCTAACCCTGCGACTGCCCAAGGAATTGTTCAGAGCATTCCTGCAAACGGAATCCCCTTCCGCGTCGCCATTCCCTGCCCTGTGGTTAGAATTGTGAGCTTTACTCAGACGAATGCGCAGGGGATTTGCGGCAGCTGCAGAATTGGGGGCAGGTATATTTCTGTCAATTCTTGTTTGCTTAGTCGTGTCAAGCTCTCCTCGCCTCTCATGGCTCCTCGCGGTGGTTATAAGTCGCCTCGCAGGGGAGGGCATTCTACCCAGTCCAGCGGCACGAAACAGAAAATTCCGCCCAGTCCGAGAAGGATTTCTCCCTTAGCATGCGCTTCACCTCCCTCTGGTGCCTCTACGCCTTCCGGGGATTTGGACAATGTGGTCCAAATAGCTACTCTTTGCTATCATCGTCGGACCAACAAACCAGTTATTCGCGCCCTCATTACAGTCATCTTCGATGAGGAAGATGAGGTGGATGACAGTAGCAACCAGGCTTCAGGGGAGAAAACGCCCACCACCTCTAATACTTCTTCCAAAGCTCAGGACACCTCTTACATCCCTGAGGTTCAGAGTCGCATGGAGGGTGACAGCATTGATTTTCCCTCGGCCGAGCAGGCAGAAGCTGCCCAAGAACTGCGCAGTCTAAAACGCAAAGCTCCCATGGCCTCGGTTGAAGGCTCTATGAAGACTCAGATGGATTATACTGGCAGTGGCATGCGTATTGCAGAAGAGGAAGACTCGCTGGACTACAAACTCTACCTCAATCTTCCGCCTGGCTATGACCGAATTGCGGACGTCCCTGTTGGTGTCGAAGTTTCCTGGGAGCCCGACCCAATCCAGGCAGCTGAAGAAAGGAAGCAACGAGCTTTGGCACGCGAGGCTGAAGCGAAAAAGGGCAGCAGCAAATGACCACCAACCTCTCTGGGGTAAGCCTGTACTCAGGCAAACCGCCTCCTTTTTTGCTTTTTCTCTGTTCAGTCCTGGTTCGATAGCGTGCTCTCTTAAGCGTCGCAGCGTTGTAAACTCAGTCTCTGATCTCGTGGTCGGATCCTCCTTGTGGGTTGCTGGTCTGTTCAAGTCTTGTGTTTTTGGTCCAGGTTGGACAATTCCTGTTCCAAACATCTCCTTGTGAAGTTTGGTTTTTTCTGGCTCTTTCAAGCAGAAACTTCTGATGTAATGACAATTTCTTGACAGAGAGCTGTTTCATGGCTCTCAGAGGTGTATACCTCTTGTACATATTTTTTTCTCTTTTTAAATATAATAGTTCAGTCTTTACTTAGCAAAAAAAAAAAAGAAGCTAATAGTGGAGAACGCTAGTTTTAGATTCCTTATTCGATCAATAATGTTTCACAACTTGCAATCCTTTGGCAAAGATCGATGGACAAGGTGATAGATAACTAGATGCGAATCTCCCAACACAACAAAATCTTCGATATTTTCTTCTTTGACCAAAATGAGCTCATGGAGTAATACATATGCCTTTTTTTGCACTATTTGTGCAATTTCTTAAACCCCATCTGTAGTTAATTTCATTTTTTTCCATAGGGGTTGAGAATAACCCTTGTCAATCGTGCCACCCAAATATTATAATTTTGCTTCTATTAATAAAATTAAAAACTTTTTTTCCAAGAATTTAATTAATGAACATATAAAGACTTAAATAATTTAATTAATGAACACATAAAAAATATTTTTAAATATGGATTTTTTAGGTAAATTCTATCAATAGAAAAATCAGGGATTACATATTAGTGTCCATAATTCAGGCCAGTCTCTTGGAGAGTGGACCAAGCCAAAAGGGTACTCTCCTTAAGGAAGTAAGAGCCAATTGAAACTCGAAAGTTACAAAAATAGAACATCTACTTCTAATATGCGAACCTAGTTGGCTAATTACAAAATAAGCTACAACTATTCGTTCACACATCAAAACCATTAGGCATCATGTTGATGAGCCTGAGTTAGATCTTGTTACTGGAATGGGAGTTGTTAGGTTTGTTGAAGTCTTCCTTGTTGTAGGGGGTATGCCAAGGTGGTGCTCCAACTGCTCCATTCTTCTATCTAGAGTTCTGAGATGCTTGTGCAAGTGCTTGATGGAATGGAGTATATTTAGATGGGATTCATGAAAATCCAGGATAGTCTTACCCATCAGAAATTTCATATACAAATTATACCTCCCTCTCTTGTGGTCGTTGTCCGAGACCCAATCAACCTATTCAACTAGGACTTCTGTGTTTGAAAGGGAGGACCAGTGAGAAGAGGCTTCCTCCTCCATATTGGTGAGCTCGTCCTAAACATGGGTAGGGGTGAGTTCTCGAAAGCGAGAAGCAGAGCCTTGAATCCTATGGTGCACGCGAGTTCACCCATGATAGACTCACTCATGATAAGAAGTATCCCCTCGTCAAAATCATGTCAGACTCATCCTCGTTTTCCCAGCATGAAGAAACACACTATCAAGAAACCAAGCGTAATATTTCTTGCCAAACATTTAGAGGCACATTGGAGGGATTGAGAAAGATGAAACCAATGCAAGAAAGACCAATCTAGGAACCCAATTACACAATTCCTATAGAAGATACATGAGTCAACTAGAAAATAAAATGGTGCAGTGACCCAATTACTCGATGCTTGTAGACACACCATTTGTCACTGAATTTCTTCAGACCGAGCTTGTTATGTTAGTGCTCGAAGATTTCTCTTGAAAACAATGAGTACAAAACTATGAAAAGGGAAAAATAAAACCAACCTCTTAGCCCAAAATCTAAAAGAGTGACTTAAACAAACTCTGGACTTATTGACACACCATGCCTCTTTGCACCATCAAGGCTTTAAATTACCAACATTATAATAGAATAACCACACAGGAAATTGAACATCAAATTTTAACAAAGGGGCATTTGAATTCGCCTCAGAAACCCATGCATCCAATAAGGGAGGAAATATCCAAGGGCCTAGTTGAGTCACGTGTGCACCTAAATAAGGATTATATAATGCAGAGCTACTATGATAATACAATAATGAAACTAGTCCCGCGGGATAATTCTAGAGAGAGAACTCAAACCAACACCATACTTGGTCACCTACCATGCCTCTTTGAACCACCGAGACACCAAATTGCTAACCTGATACCCTTGCATAGCTTGAAAAGGGAGAAATATTGGGAGGTCCAACAAAGTCAAGTATGCACCAACAAAACAACTAGATAAGACCACCCACTGTTGAAACTTCAACAAACCTCCTTTCAGCCAGAAAAGCCACCCAGGAACTAGTAGAGGAGTCCTAGACAGGGAAGATCCCACACTGAGAAGACAATGCACACCGTATGAGGAGAAACTAGAAGTATTCCTTTTCCAATTGGGTTTCCAAAACCCTACCTCAGGTCAATGAACAATCGCCTAAAGAGCTTATGCAAAAATGGCTTCCCAGCTAGGGAAAAGGGACATTTCCAACACTAAAATGAAAACAGAAACAAAATCTATAAAGCTAAAACATAGGGCCCGATATGGGAAACAACGAGTAGATCATAAATTTAGGAAAATATGCCACAATAGAAGCTGGGGGAGAGATAGAAGCAACCCTTGTAGCTACCCAAACCTAGAACCTCTACTACTATCTCTCTAATTCACTCCATTTGCCATGAGAATTTGAAATTTGGTGAGATGAATATAACAAACTCCATCCATCAAGCTACAATACTCTTGTATACCTACACTTACAACTTATCCATCGAGCTACAGTCCTCTTGGAGATCTACACTTGTAGCCTCCCCATCGACAATGAGACAATTAAGTGAAGTTGCCATGGGAGTCACATGCTTCATTTCCTCGAGCTTCCCGCTTAATCGTGGACGTCGCCTCATCACTTGTAACCAAAACATGAACATAATGGCCATGCATGACATCATTTACTACAGCTAGGGGTGCATTGCCACTGCCTCCCAAGCTATCGCTAGGTGGGGTGATGGCAACTGCCCCCCTCTTGACATGCACGTGTCACCCATCCGAGGGTTAAATATTGAAATGTGAAATATATATAATTTATTTCAAAACACTAACACACACACATGAATTTCAATTTCTCTTTTCATTAGTGGAGCATTCTCTCTCATATTTGTATGACCTCTCCCAGGGAATTCTGATGGGTTAACTACAACCTTACATACTAGCTCTCCTAACGTATATGCTCGTTAACTCACCAACATGGCTCCAATATGCCTGTATTTGTGTTGAAACGATGGGAAACTTCTCTGATCCTTCTTCCCCTCAAGGGGATCATCACCTCAAATGGACAAGTTTCACGTATATATGTGAGAGTTTGGTTGAGCCTAAATCTTCAACATGCCCCTGAGTTCCAGTGCCCCACTAGAAGATGTACCTACCTTGGTTCTCTTTACTACTACTGGGGTGAAAGTGCAAGAAAGTAAGCAATCCAACCAAATTCTCATCTCCTTCCTATTAGCTATGGAAGGCCTGGGTGCTAGGGCATATGGCTCTCATATCGTATGGAAATATAGTATATTAATGTATTTATTTCATGTTACAATGGAAAAGAACATAGATGTGCGAGTATCATATTTGTGAATTGATATTAGTACTACCTCAATATACCAAAATATCAAGATACAAATTCTAGATAGCCAAGTTTAAACCGAGCACACCATAGGCAATCTCAATCTACCATAATGAGAAACTAGATATATTGACCACCTATGAATGTGGAAGTCTAAGTAAGCTAAGAAAAGGTACTAGAAATAAACAAGATTATCATGTACTAAAATACAAACATAAAAGCTATTGTAGACCATGATAGAAGATTAAGAATCTAAGGAAGTCATAGGAGCAGGATCCCTGACACTAGAACCAGGAGGGGCCAAAGGTTTATCATCACACTAGAGCTGACTCTTCAGATGTTCCATCTTGGCATCCAAACTCTTCAAGCACAAATGTTGGTACTGTTGGGCATGCTTGATGTCATTCAAAGCAGAGAAAACATCATACTGCTCCTCTTGCTTCTCCTCTAGAAATTTTCCCAAGAGGGTTTTCAAGTGTCAATGAAGGGTAATGTTGTTAAGGTATTATTTCTCTCTTCCCTTAGTATTATCAAGGTTAGGAACCCAATGGGATCCATCTTAAAGGATGTCAGAATTAGAAAAGGCTTGACAATCATCAACTTTGAGAGTCTCAAGGTGGCAAATCTCATCTCGAATAAGAGGGGGATGGGGGGGTGGATGAGTGGTAAATGGCCATAACCTCTTAAGCTTAAGATAGGGCTCAAGATCTACCTTAAAGCCCACATCCTCCTCACCCTCGATGATTATGCATGCATTGTCGAGGCATGGTCACTTGAAGGAGGCAATGTCAAATTCCAAATGCGGGGGTCGTAAAACCTGAACAGAAATAGGAGTGACATTGGTAGAGAATATCATGAAGAGAGTTAAAGACAAATATAAAAAGGTCATTGGTTAAGCTAGTCCAACAATGGAGGTCAGAAAATGAACATAGAGTGATAGAGGTAGTGTTCAAGACATAGCATAAGATCCAACAAGTGCCACCAAACCATGAAACAAGAAACAAGTACCAACAATTACAATAAACCCATCTAACTAAAATTGACAATTGCAAAGGGCCATAAGAAAGAAAACTAGAATTGATAAAAATAGGAAGTACCCCATTAAAATTTGTCCTTGCAGTTGAGAGTCGTAGATGATAGCAAATGGTAAGAGTGGACGTAACCATTATAGCTATGGACTCCAACTCAGAATCAAACCCCTGAAACCCGTGCACAACCTCGTTGATGTAGGCAATAATGACTATTGTGGTGTCCCTTTGCTCTGTGTTCACACCTTATCTCACTCCATCACTATTTAGCTTACCAAGGCTTAGAAATAAATAAATATACATACATACATACATACATACATACATACATACATATATCTATATCTAATATAATATATATATAATTAATATATATATATTTATATATATATATTATATAATTTTAAATTTAGAATATCTACACACACACACACACACCACAAACATATATATATATAACTACTACATTAAACAAATAATTCATGTTCAAAAATGTTATATTCCAAAATTTGTATTTTAAATTTAACTAATAAGCCATATAAAAATTCAATATTTACAATAAAATTCTTCCAATTTATATGTCTATCTATTCTATAAATATTCATCAATGCTTATATTATCATATTAAAATATAATTACAAATATTTATAAAACTGTATATATGTATTACGAGGGTTTTAATAAAATTAAAATAAGAATATTTCTATATATAGGTGTATGAATTTTATATAACTAATTATTAAAAGTAAGTATAATTCATGTTAATTTTGGGATTTACCAAGTGTTCGAGAGAAATCAAGTCGCTAGTGTAAACTTTATGTTTTTGCACTCAAAAAATTCACTCTCTTGAGAGATTTTGAATTTCTCCTATGCTAAATAAATTCAAAATCAACGATGAACTCTAGATGCAGTTTGTAGGGTAAATTTAATTAAATGAATAATATCATGATTATATTATATATTTATTATATTATTATATTTTATATGTATATATTTTAATTTTAATGATTTTACTATGAATTTTATGGAGAAAAAATATACTAACATATTTTAGTAAAGCACATCATCTTTATAGTTTCAACTATTTAATTTTTATAGTTTTATTGTCAAATATTGTTATTTATTTTTTCAATGACACGATTATCATTTGCATTAGAAAATAAAGGTTGAGATTGGGCTAGAAGCCTTACATTTTGCATCTTCCATCTGAGTATTACTACATACCACTTCCCACAAAAAGAATATTCTAGCCCTAGAAAAAAATTAGTCAAAATTCAGTGATATAATCTATTGTAAACTCGACAAAAAACCCCTAAAACAACTGATATTTACATAGCATAGTAAAATTTCTGAGTCAAAAGATATCCAATGCGTCCATAGCTGCAAAACCCAAGTCCCGATGCACATGTAATGCTTCACTTGGTACAACGCTTTTTATGAGGCTCATCCTCACAAGCTCCAACTACAACCTCCATTGAATTTGCTCCCACACTGACCAAATTGTCAATTTCCACCAACCTTACATTCATTATGGCCATATTAGTGCACAATTTTGATTGCAACTTTCCATCTTGCTTTGGATGAGTTCTAGTTTGGTGTCCATCGACAATTGAAATGTCGACCTCTCCTCCTCTGTGACACCCCTGTTTAATAGAGCTTGCATAACACCTTCATCGGATTTAAATAAATTCTCCATGAGGATGTTTAACTTGACAAACTTTCTATCATGAAATGGTCCCTCAAAAATCTCCATGTGAAGGTCCCTCATAGTTTCACAATAAACACCAAACAACAAAGCTATTAACAATTGAGATTGACACAACGAAAAATGATAAGGTCAAAGAGGCTTGCTATCTACCCATAGAAATATAACTCGACCCTGAATGTGCCCACTTGAGTCATTAAATTCCAAAAATTCCACTTGTCGGCTTCAGGTATTGAACATTCTGCGGGATTCCAACCCATAGATACAAAGAGGGCACAATAATGGATTCATCTGATGAGAAATTAAATGCCTGAGCGTTTCCATGTCGTCGATCTTTTGAAGGAGAGCCTTTAAATCCTGTGAATCAAGATTCTCATGCCACTTGCAATGAATGAAGAAATTTTGCGTATTATCACTTAGAGAAAACCCTGGTTGTGGGAAAAACTCTAAGGTAACCTCAAACCGCTTTGAGGTTGAAAGTTGACCTTTCAACCTAAAGAGAGATCTCTCCCTAAAACTCAACTAACCAAGGTCACAATGGTAGAAGGCTTGCAATAAGTCATATGGCCAGATTTATTTAAGAAAAACTGAGGTTGGTTGTACTGTAGGAAATTTCACCATTGGGCATGGAGTCTGACCCAATCAGGCTTATATATTCACATGTTTAGTGAGCAAACATCACAAAATCGATATAGTAACAATTCCTTTGATAATTTTAATGAAATTTAGTGGATAATGGAGGAAAACAATGTGATATATATATGTGAAAAACAAGCATTTAAATATATGAAACATAAGAAAATGGAGTGCAACAATATTAATCACAAATTCAACCACTTAACATCTAGACATTAAGGAAAATATTACACCAAGAGACAGACAGAGAATTGCAACACAAGAATTTATGCAAACTACTCACATAAACTGCTTTATTATAATTTGATCACATAGTAGATAAAAATACTAACTTTCAAAAGTTCCAACCCTTTTTCCTTCTTCAGAAACTGTTTGTATAGAGACTACAATAGATAAAACAAGTTTCTAACTTATCCTTAATTACAATATGCTAAAAATAAAAGAGATAAAATGTATCTCTCAAATACATGCATATAGAAAAATTCCTAATCCTATTTGCATCTAAAGATCATGCTATTGTTGGAGTCATGGCTCGAGATAAGGATAACAAGTCGAATTTGATGAGGTGGCATCCAAGTCAACAACTGCCCATGAGATTTTTCCTCACGAATTCATAAAAAATAGGGTCCAATGATCCATTTGAAAATAAAAAACCGTGACAGATGTTAGAAAAAAGAGAGAGGTTTTTTTAAATTGTTCTGTTACGAACAAAAATCTATTTCAGCTTTGAAAAATTTGTTCTCATTTGTTCGGGATATGATTTTGAAAACATTTACTAAAACATGATTGCAAAGTCCTGAAAAATATCCTTCAAATATCCCTTCGAATATATCAATCCGTAACACCTTTTAGAAAATCGAGAGAGGTCTTTTTAAATGGGTCCATTCTGGAAAAAACCTCTTTCGTTTTTGAAAAATTAGTTCTCATTTGTTTGGAAACTGTGCCTGAAATTACTATGTTGTACAAGAAAAATTGTCTAAAAAACATAGTTTTTGTCAAGTAAAAACAAATATGCGTTGACACCTTTTCCCTTTGACTTGAGCTTGCGTCATAACTTCCACCATCTAGAAACACAGGAAACAAATATGGGAGTGGGATTTGATTACAAGAATGTGGGATAACAATTGTTTTACTGTCAGCAGATAAAACAATACAAATGATTAACTCTGCACAAATTTTAGCTCATGGTAATATAAGTACTTCCATCATCCAGAAACACTTGAGATTAAACATGATATTCCATTGGCAAATTTCTTTGGTCATGAAAAAGTTTTAATTTTTCATTTGGTGTTTATTTTCCAGCTGTCAGAGTTTAATTGACTGTCTTCAGAAATTCACACTGTTACTCTGGTTGTCAGCACAATTTTAAATTTTCAAAACTGCAATAGCACTGACATTGCCGTTGTTAGCACTTTAACCCTGTTTATTACAGATTTGCGTTGAGACTTCCATTGTCAACGCTTTTAAAACAATTCAGACTAAACAATGTGATAACATTGTGTATGACAAATGGAGAATGTGTGAGCTCTTCAACTCTTTCCCCTGTCGCATTCAAGCCATAAATTTTAGATCAACCATCCTTCCATGTCTACTCTTAATGGTCTGACATTCATCCACATGTTATGCAATATGAAACCTGCACCCATCACCAAGGGGACCAATGTCATTATGTTGAGACATGATTCAACCTTAATGTCGCTAGTGTTCAATAATATGTTTTGGAATTTCATGATATATGAGGAATGCTTAAAATTACATCATTTATTTCTAGGCCCCCTTGGGTTAGGATGCCCCCCTTTTCTTTTCCATTTGATCTGCAATGGTACTCATTTGCCTCAATACATAAAAAAAACTCGATGTGCTCAAACTGTTGTGATATCAACATTATTCTTTGAAAAACTGAGATATTTGGATTCAATTTTTCTTGAGCTTTTCTAACTTGTCGATTTACAGCCAAGGAGGAGTCCCCAAACACAAATATTTTGGAAATTTTTCTTTTGACAATCAATGCCAATCCTTTCCACGAAGCTAGATATGTTGCCTAGTTATTGGAGGTGATTCAAGTAATGAATAATGTAACTAGGTTCGGTCTTCAAAAATGTATTTGAGTCATTATGTAATGTACTCGTCAAAAAAATGAAAAATATTTGTATTACTATCATTACAATGACTTATTAAAGCATGGATTTCATGCTTGGGTCATCTTTTATTAGTGAAAGTCCCCATTGTGGACTCTTAGGATTTATATTGGGTCACTAGAGTCATTGTACATTGTATGAAACCCTTCTTGGGCTTTTGAATCATGTTTATTGAGTCAAAGTAGGTATTTTACACCTCCACACCAATTCAGCCTCAAGGAGATCAAGTCAACCTCAAATAGGGCAATTCGACCTCACCTAAGGCCTATATATACAAGCAGTTCGAATTCGTTTGGAGCATCTCTCTCACAAGTTCGATATCCAAGAACAAGAAGGCATAAAAGGTGCGAAATTCCTAGAAGAGAAAGAGAAGTGCTCAAAGGATCAAGGTCGAAGTTTTTGGGCTATCTCTTTCTCTCTCTTATGCAAAGTTGTTGGTCTAGTTGCTGAGTCGAAGTTTTACTATTGGAAGGGTTGGAATTATGAAAGTGTTGGGTTCTAGTTTCTGCTGCTAGAAGGCTGAAATTCAGGATTTGTTGGATCAAAGTGTTGCTGCATCAAGGTCGAAGATCTAGGTCAAAATGGCTGGAAGGAGAGGTTAACTTGGTGGTTGGAGGAGGTCTGTGTCTCAGTTGAAGAGTCTTAAGAAAACTATTGAAGGAAGAGATTTTGACTGAGTTTTCCCCTAGATAGGGGTTTTTCCTTGACAGAGTGCCTACATCTTGCGTCTTCTATTTTTGTGATCTTCATACACACATAATTTGGTAATTGCTTGATGAAAGATAATATAACAAAGAAGTAAAAGAAGCCAACATAATTCACAAGTGATTATCAAGAAAGAGAAATCTAACCCTAACTTTACTAACATTGATTTCTCAACATGGTATCAAAGATAAGGTCAAAGAAGATTGAAGATCACTATGTTGGCTTGAAGGAAATGGATACTCCCTTTATGATAAGAATGGGATTCAATACTGCAAGAAGTTGGATCAAGAAGATCTTCTTCTACTTATTCAACAAGGTCAAAAGTCAAGGGTTCTTGGTTGCACTTACAGGTTCACTTAATAATGATAATGCATGGATTATTGATAGTGGAGCATCAAGGCATATGACAGGGGAGAGTGAACAAATTCACACTCTATCAAAGGAACCATCTTCTCATGCAGTGGAATTGGGAGACAACAAAAGCTATGTTGTTAGAGGTCTGGGATCAACATCTTTTAAGCTGGAGAATGGAGCTAAGCTACATCTCAACAATATACTCTATCTTCCACGTTTGAAAAAGAATTTGCTTTCAATTTCTTGTTTAGAAGATAAAGGGGATAAAGTTTCTTTTGTTGATGGAAAGATTTTGGTTTGGGGAAAATATTCAAGTATTGATAAAGCTAGGCTTATTGGAGTTCACGAAGGAAGCTTATATAGAGTCATAACACCTCCTCCTCAAGCTCTAGTTCATATGGAAATCAATCCCATTGAGCTATGTCATAGAAGATATGGTCATCTACACTACAAGGTCATTCCCACTCTAAATCAATTAGTTCATGGCATCCCCAATATCAAAGGAGATCATGAAGGAGTTTGTAAGGGATGTTCTTTGGGTAAACATACAAGGAAACCATATTCAAATAGTGAAACAAGGTCTAAAGAAATATTAAACCTCATTCATTCTGATGTGTGTGGGCCTATGTCTGAAAAATCACTTGGAGGTCATCTTTACTATGTAACATTCATTGATGATCACTCTATAAAGACATGGCTCTACCTTCTCAATAAAAAGGATGAAGTATTTGAGAAATTCAAGGAGTTCAGATATGAAGTGGAAACCCTAACCGAAAGAGAAACAAAGACTTTGAGATCTGATAATGGTGGGGAATACACTTCTAAAGAATTGATTGCATATTGTAAAAAGGCAAGAATTAAGAGGGAGCTCATTGTTCCCTACCATCTCGAACAAAATGGAGTGGTCGAAAGAAAGAATAGAACAATTGAAGAAGGTATACAACAATGCTCCTTGATCAAGGCTTACCAAAATTTCTATGGGGAGAAGCAACAATGAGAACAATATATATTCAAAATAGAAGTCCTCATAGAATTATTGAGAATATGACACCTAAGGAAGCATTCATAGGGACGAAGCCAAATGTGGACCATCTTCGAATCTTTGGGATTCCTGCCTATATCCACATTCCAAAGGACAAACGAAAGAAGTTAGAAGTTAGATTCTACAAGCATCAAAGGGATCTTTGTTGGCTATAGTCTCTCATCAAAAGCATATAGAATCTACATCAAGGAAGGAAGACATATTGAAGTAAGAAGGGATGTTATTTTTGATGAAAATCATGCCTACAAAAAATCCAAAGATATCCCTTTGGATTATGATGACAAAGATACACCAATATTTGAAGAAGAAGAAGTACACCACGACAATCCCTCTACAATTCAAGAAGAAGAAGAACAACCAAGTGAGCCTATTCAACCTGTGGTCATACCAAACACAAGGAAAACACCAAATTGGTTAAAAGATACTCTTGAAGATGCTAAAGGACATGGAGCTATGAAAGGAACCTTTAGAGAAAGCAAAAATCCAAAAAGATATTTTGATATGTTGCATATATGACAAAACTGATTGAAGTTGAACATCGACATTTGAAGAAGTTGCTCATCAGGAAGTATGGAAGAAGGAAATGCAGGAAGAATATCAATCCATCATGAAGAATGGGGTTTGGGAAATTGTTCCTAGGCTTAGTGAAAAATCATTGTCAACTCTAAATGGATCTACAAGATCAAGCACACTGTTGATGGAAGTATAGACAAATATAAAGCTAGATTTGTTGCAAGGGATTTCTCTCAAAAGAAAGGCATAGCTTATGGAGAAACCTTTGCACCCACCGCAAGGTATACTACCATTAGATATTTGGTTTCGTTGGACGCTACAATGGGATGGAAAATCCATCAAATGGATGTAAAGACACCATTTTTGAATGGGACCATTGATGAAAAAGTATAAATTGAACAACTCAAAGGCTTTGAAGTAAATAACAAAGACACTCATGTTTGTAGACTCAAGAAGGCCCTATATGGTTTGAAGCAAGCTTATAGGTTATGGTATGCAAGAATGGATACATACCTTCTAAGAATTAGGTTTGTGAAGAGTAATGTTGATCCAAATCTCTACATCAAGGTTGTGGATAATGAGCCAGTCATTATTCTACTATATGTCGATGATCTATTCATTACATGTGTGGAGCGAAGGATACAAGAATGCGAGAAGATGTTGCAACCAAATTTGAGATGAGGCATCTGGGACTGATGCATTATTACTTAGGTCTCGAAGTATGGCAGAGGCCTAGGGAGATATATTTGGGGAAATGAAAGTATATCATCAGTTTGTTGCAAAAATCTGGGATGATAGATTCAAAGCCATTGACTACTCCTATGATCAGCGATCTCAAGAAGTTAAGGAGATCTGACTCAAGTCTCATAGATCCTATCTCATATGGTAAGTTGATGGGTTCTTTGATGTATCTAGTAAATACTAGGTCGGATATATGTTTTGGTGTGAATATTCTTAGTCAGTTTCAGTTGGAGCCTCGTCATGGTCACTGGATAGATGCCAAGAATATATTGAGATATCTCCATGGCACTCTACATCACTACCTAAAGTATGGTAGCAAAGAAGTCAAGCTGATTGGCTTCACATATTCCAATTGGGGTCGTAGTGAGACCGATGGAAGAAGCACTATAGGTGGATACTTTAGTTTGGGATCTGCCATGATCTCATGGATTAGTAGAAAGAAAGATCCCATTGCTTTGAGTAGTGTTGAAGTAGAGTATGTCGTTGCATGTGAAGTAGGAAAGGAGACTGTATGGTTGAGGAAGCTTATGACAAATTTGTTCGAGAATCCTCTAGGTCCTATTTTGATCAACTATGACAATCAAAGTTGCATCAAGATGTATGAAGATCTTGTGTTTCACGCTAGGACGAAGCATATTAAAAATAAGGTCCACTACATTAGGAACTTTGTGTAGGACGGGATCATGAAGCTATAGTATGTCCTGACAGACGATCATGTAGTTGATATACTAACAAAGTCTCTTCCTAATAAGAAGTTCGAATATCTTAGAAGCATGCTTGGTTTAGTTGATATTGTTGATATTGTTGATCTTGTTGACGATGATAAAAGTTTGGAGATTTGTTGAGGGTGTGAGACACATTGTTTGGGAGGATATCAGGTCGACACTATGTGTTGATGTCTAGATCCCGAAGTAGGGAGGGTGGCATTGGTCATAGAGCTTTGACCCCGAATATGCACTTGGATCCCTGGGTTGAGGGTTAGCAAGTAAGCCTTATGGCACCTATAGAAGCTTAGTCCCACCCGGATAGATTGCCCTAGTCAGGTATCTAGTCCATGACATTGTGAGTGCCTAAATTGTTGGAGAACCTTGGACAGATTGCCTTGGTCAGGAATCTTGTCCATGGCATTGTGGTGCCTAAACTCTTCATAGTTCATATGTTTTGAGATCTTCCTTGTATTCAAATTCAAGCTTCTATGATCCATATCATAATGTGTAAAGAGTTTTTTTGGAAGAAGTCACATTGAAGATTTGGGTCAACGTGTTTCGAACCAGCAAGTGTGGTTCATCTTTAGGACATGATGAAGAAACAAATCTAGGAAGAGGGTTAAATAGGAAGACATGTCAACCTAGCAGCTAGAAGAAAACGACTATGTTTGACTATGGGAAGGAGAGAGGACATATTGGTAATATTTAAATTAATAAAATATATATA
>APFE030015761.1:31858-139216 GCA_000404065.3 Pinus taeda | reverse complement strand
CTCTCCCTCCCATAGTTAAACATAGTCGTTTTCTTCTAGCTACTGGGTTGACTTGTCTTCCTATTTAACCCTCTTCCTGGATCTGTTTCTTCATCGTGTGAAGATGAACTACACTTGCTAGTTCGAAATGTGTTGACCCAAATCTTCAATGTGACTTCTTCCGAAAAAACTCTTATACATCTTCCTTGTACTTGTATATGTTGTTATGAATACCTCCCTAGTTAAGATGGAGTGTTGAAGAATGGTTTGGTTTTCATAAATGTATTTGATTCATTATGTACCGTACTTGTCAAAAGAATGAAAAAAAAAAAATTATTTTATTATTACAATGATTTATTAAAGCATGAGTTTCATGCTTGGGTCTTTTTTAATTAGTCAAAGTCCCCATTGTGGACCCCTAGGATTTATATTGAGTCATTAGTCTTTGCACATTTTATGAGACCCTTCTTGGGCTTTGGAATCATGTAAAAAGATTTATTATTGAGTCAAATTAGGTATTAGACACCTCCACACCAAGTCAGCCTCAAACAAGGCAATTCGACCTCGCCTAAAGTCTATATATACAAGCAATTCGAATTCATTTGGAGCATCTCTCTCGCAAGTTCGATATCCAAGAACAAGCAGACAAAAAAAGTGTGAAATTCCTGGAAGAGAAGAAGAAGTGTCAAAAGGAAGGTTCAAAATTCTGAAAGTGTTGGATCAAAGATTCTGCTACTGGAAGGTCCAAATTCTAGATTTGTTGGGTCAAAGTGTTGTGGCATCAAGGTCGAAGATCTAGGTCAAAATTACTGAAAAGAAAGGCTGACTTGGTGGTTGGAGGAGGTCTATGTCTAGGTTGAAGAGTCAAGAAAACTATTGAAGGAAGATATTTTGACTGGGTTTTCCCTTAGATAGGGGTTTTGCAGTGGCATAGTGCCTACATCTTGTGTCTTTTGTTTTTGTGAGCTTGATGAAAGATTATATAACAATGAAGTAAAAGAAACCAACATAATTCACAAACAATTATCAAGAAAGAGAAATATAACCCTAACTCTACTAGCATTGATTTCTCAACACTGATGCCCCAAGATCTCTATTTATTCATCAAGGCAAAAAAATGTTCCTCCCACTCCTTACCCCCTTATCAAATATTATTATTACTATTTAATTTTTATTAATTTATTTTCAATATTTTTACTTAATTGAGTTTTATTCATGAGCAATTTTTATACTTAACTCTTACCCTTCCCATAAAGAAAAAATAATAGAAATTAAACCCACACAAAACTAAGGCATTGTGTAGCGACGCCACAAATTCCCCGGGCTCAATTCAATATTTTTTTCTTTTAAAATATCAAAATGCTAGAGCGTTTGAAATGATTTTTGGATAGTGGAAATGGATTCAACACCAAAACCTTGTGGCACCTAAAATCCTAAAGTTTAACCGCTATATTTATGGATGGATTTTTTTTTTAAATAAGAAACTATTTCCAAAACTAATCAGCACATCATCCGCCACATAATCCAAGGATGGGTTGCATGTTGGTAAATCATCCCCTGAATGGCATGGTTTATATGTGCGTTGATTAGTTCCGAAGTATCTCGGTTAACTCTCTTTCCTCAATGTCCCAATGTAGGTTGATTATACCCGAAGTAACTGGTCTGGATTCATTCCTCTGCGTGTTAACACGTTGTCAATGTCGGGCCGAGAGTTAGACGATTCTTCTCGAGCATTCCACGGGAGCCTATATTTTCCAAAGGAGACTCTGAACTCGTTAATCGTGGCCAAGTTTAAACGCAAAACCCTAATCGAGAACAATGTTTTTCTTCTTCGTGGGAGGCGTGAACCAGGAAGTCCGTCAAGTGCTGCAGTCCGGCGTGGGCCGATGCCTGAACTGCGGCTCACAGGCTTCTCTGGTAAGCTACGATAATGTCTTGAAGCTCTTCTTCATTCCGGTATGGCGGTGGCCTGGCAAGGACTCGGCCGTTTACTGTGATAATTGCGGGTTTCTAATGCCGAAGGGCTTGTTCAGAGAAGGTAGAGTTCCGCCCCATCTTACACCGGAGCAGAATCGCGATTCCCTTGCTGGAGAACTGCACTGCTGGTCCTGTTCCCGCTTGTTGGAACGGGAATTCAATTTCTGCCCTTTCTGTGGGTCCGCGCAATGATTTCCAGATTTTCTTTTATTTCATGTACAGTGCTTAATCTGTTAGTGAAATCATCAGAAACAATGATTTTATTTTAGTTTAGATTTAATCTGAAGGAGCTTTTTGACTGACGGTGTATGCCTGAATTGTATGAGTGGATGAAGACCGGTGCGATCGTTGTATTTCGTCTTATTAAGATGTAAACTCGGGGCTTAACATCTAGGTTTTGAAATATTTACAGTGATAAAAATTTGCTCGGCGCGGCAAGTATTGTGGTCGTGAAGTCTTTATCAATTCAGTTTGTTGAGCATATAAGTTTTTCCCAAAGGTTTAAGGAATAGAAGTTATAAAGGTTTCCTTGCAATGTCTTCTTCTTTGTAAACTGAGATTGAAATGAAGGTAATTTCGTTCTGGATGTCTGTATTATATGATCAATACTAGGAAAAATCTGAAAATGTTTTATGGCATATGCTCGCGGAGGCCTAAGCTTTTTTAATGGCTTGAATCTGGTTTTACTATTATTTCAATAGTATTTAATTATTAGTATTCTGGAAGAAAATCTGGGTCGGTAGTTCGCAATGAATGTAATGTACATTCATTGCGAACTAATAACACTTCCAATTCGGACTTGTATCAACACCTTTTAAACGTTTTTCTTCGTCCCCGGATATGAATACCATTGACAGTTTGTTGGTGCACAAGATGAATTGAACCAGGATTTCTTCCCAAAATGTTTGTCTGCCCACACCTGAATGGATTTGACATACCCCGGCACATGGAAGGTTATTGGGTTACTATTGTTTTTCCAGCAAATAGGTGAAATTTCATCTGGTATAACTTCTTTGCTTAACTTGTCGCTAGTTTTAGAATTTCTGGGTCCCGGTTTCTCATATTTGTAACTTGTATGGCAGATTTCAGAGTCTCTGCTGGTGTGTACTTCATTTCTGTAGCTTTTCTGATTGTTGGTCACAGAGTTTCTCATACTAGGTACTTCATCATTAATGCTTTTCTGATTACTGGTCTCAGAATCTCTGCTTATAGCAACTGCTTCTCTAAAAATGCCACTAGATGCAAAATGTAGTTGTTCATCCACTTGTTTTTCAAAATAGTCCTCATCCACATCATCTTCATCATAGTCCTCATCCACATCATCTTCATCATTTTTCTTATTATCGATTTCCTTTTGACATTTTTTAATTTCTGCAAATGATTTTTCTAAACACTGTAATGTTGTCTTGAATATTAAACTGTTCAACGTAATCAAGATGTGAACGTAGCGAACTACGTTGAAAGGCCCGCATGATTATATTGTGTCAACCCGCATGATTATATTGTGTCATGGCTCTGATACCACTTTAACATAAAAACTATGCTGAAGCACTAACACTGATTGCTTGTAGATTTAATTGTAAAAATACACACAGAGATTTAGAAATAATTTATTAATATATAAAAAATTGTATAAGATGATTTGAATGTTAAAATGAGGCCCTGCTTTTATACCTCAAGAGGTGACCTTTGGTGAGTGCGCATGTCTTTTTAGACAATTTTTACTTAATTTAATGATTATTTAACCTAAATAATATTTAATTATTTTTTTTATTTGTCTAATTGTTATGAATTATATTCATAACATTATGTTTCATGGACCTTCATGTGACCAAGCATCGAGTTTAAAAGCCTCTAATCCCCAAATTTATGAAATGATCCAAAATCCAAAGAAAATCCCTAAATTTCAATTAGTGAGCTAATCTTCTAAAATTGTTGCAGAGAATAAAAAGCAACTCTAAAAGGGGAACAAAACTTGATCAAACACTTTTGAAGGCTCAGAGACCTTCGACAACCTAAGAATCTAGATCAACATGCTACTCACATCAACTACTCCGAGAGAGAAAATGAGGAGAGAGAGAAAATGAGCAGATGAACCATCGCTGACTCCACTACATAGCTCAATTGGTTGAGGTTCTCTTACTCCTTTGAGATTGCAACAACACACTATCACCTCCCCTCGCTTATCGAGGGCCAATACTCTAGCTTACCTCCAAGGACAACAAAACTCCTTCGTAAGAGAACCTTCAAATCTTGTACACCAATAGGGATGCAACATCAGTGGTTTCATTTCACATATGGCCTTCACTCTTGACATAACACTTAAGCTCAAGCCAACATATTAATTCCACTCCACAACATTTATTATTTATCACATGAAATATAAATGAAAGAAATTCTTCTCCATATAGAAGTCATACACAAAGAAACTGAGAGTTAGTAAACATGCCCAATGACAAATTAATCCATGTCATCATTACAAAATGCCCAATGGCAAGGATAGCAAATATTAATGAGACATTGTGGCAAGGATAGTGAGACACTGGACAACAATTTCATTTCATTAACAAAGAATAAATGCACTTATCCATTCACCTAAGTTGTTTAGAAACCAAAGAATGAAGAGTCAACTCTCCACCCAACCATAAGTGTAGCAACTATATTGCATGTGTTCTTGCAATAAGGAAACCAAAGAATGAAGATTCACTCTCCACCCAACCATATTAGCAACTATATTGCATATGTTCTTGCAATAGGCAACCTTAGAACCAAATTCGATACTTTGATAGGAAGACTTCAGTAATTTTAGAGATTCAATAGGGTTTCGATACTTTAATAGGAAGACTTCGGTAATTTTAGAGATTCAATAGGGTAGAGTACATGAAGGCTACTCCTTCATATACAAGAATTAAGTATGTTTCCTTCTAGTGATTGAGTCAAACCCTGTTATCTTTTACAATGTTGCCATACTACACCTGCACAACACAAATGGAGTATTCTTTGATCCAACAATCCATCGGTACTTCACCTTTCTTGGTGCTTATCGTGCATAAATCCAACAAAACTTTCTCAACAAATTCCTTTAGGCCTTTTATGTAACGACCTGCGTTCTCCGGCATGAAGTGCGACCTGCGATTTGGTGCGAGCTCTCCAAATGTGCGATGACTTATGCGCATTTGTGAGGTGAGCACTTGTTTATATGGTGTGGAGGAGACATGGAGGTCGACAGGCATGTGTAGGGGCTTTTGCGATAGTGCAGGGGCTTGGGTGAGGTCCGCTGGGCAAGCCATGACCTCCCCTCCCACGCATATAAGTATGGTTATGCGTTGGTTCATTTGGGAACAATCCAACTCGCTCATACATCTTCACAAAAGGGAGTAGTGCGCAAATACAAGGAGGAAGGCACAAAATTACACATGCGCCCATTCTTGGGCTAGTCGCACAAAAGGAAAGTGTTGAACTCGGTATTGGGTGAAGGTGCGCCCCGCAGTTGGGTGAGGCGTGCACGGTGGATGTGTGGCGCCCGGTTTGTGCGAAGGCTTGGCGTGGGTGTCTTGGCGATTTGGGTGAACGCCCGCCCATCGTGCAAGTGTGCACGAAGGCTTGTTGGTGTGTTGGGTTGTGAACGGAAGTGTGTCTTAGGTAGAGGCACCCGTGTGTGGCGACTTGGAGGCGCGCTCGAGTTGGGAAAACAACACGATTGTGCGACGAGGTGAACGAAGGGTTGGTGAGTTGTGCGGCGACCGTGCGGAGGTGCCTACGAGCTGGGCAACCGAGTTTGCCGAAGTTGTGAAAATTGGCTAAGTGTAAATTTGGGGTTTGCCAAGATTTAACTTGTGCATTGTAAAAGTGAAGATTGTAAAATATATTGATATCGGGCAAACTCATATTGCAGGGAGTTGCCCCTCCCTTTGTACTGTTGTGCATTTATCTTGTATAACGTTGTTGATAATGAATGTGTATGGGTGTTCATTGGTATAAAGGCACATTAATAATACTTGGTTGAGAATCACAAACTAAGTAGGAATAAGTGGTTAGGCGTACTCCATGAACATAAGTATTGGTGACAAGAAAGTGTTCGGTGGTGCCGCACTTCGCCTAGCACGGTTGAAAGACTATCGTAGGCTTGGGGGCGTGACAGTTGGTATCAGAGCAAGCTGATGACCGGGTTGATGAAGAAGTGTTGATCCCACTACACTATCGTGAGTTGGTATCAGAGCAGGCTGATGGTCAGGTTGATGAAAAAGTGACAGTCGAAACAGGTACTTGCAGGTGAAGGAAGCTAGTTTTACATACAAGTGGAACAAGGGTCGGTTCATGGTTGCAGGGAACTTGGTGACGCTGGTGAAAGGTGAAGGCTAGAACCGGAGGTTGTAGAGTTGGGCAGGCGGTACTACGTGTTGTTACACACGATTTGGGCGTTTGCCAAGGGGTGGCAAGTGGGACTGCGTGTGGACAAGTATACACGATTTGGGCGTTTGTGGACCAAACGAAGTGCGAACCGGGGAAGACGTGCGACAAGGCATGGCAGGTTTGGAAGAATACGAAGGGAAGCTCTTGCTTATCTTATACAGGTTGAAGCGGATGAAAGAGGAGAATCCCCGGATCCGAGAGAAGTTTGCAGTCTTGGAAAAGAATGTTGAAGACGAGCTTCTTCAACTTGGATGGACAATGGAGCAAGATGAAGTTGCAGATTGTACTGACAAGGAAGAAAAAGCCGTGATAGTTGAAGATGTTGCAGACATGATCATGATGGAGGATGAACTTGAGATTGATCAAGTTGGACCAGGATCGTGTAGTTTGCAGACATGTATGGATGAGGGTACTCTCATGGAGGAACCTCGTGATGATGATGTAAGTACAGATGATACTTATGTTTCATTTGAGCATTTGGTAAATGGACCGTATGCCGGGAAGGGCAAAATCAGTTTGTCGATGCTAGGGAGCATTTTACCATGGATGTTTATGATGAGACCTTGTATGGAGAAGCAAGGATTGTTGATTGTTGCAGAACTTATTGGGGTTGTTTGTGACCTTATGGTAGAAAGTACAAAGGCCCGTGACAAGGGAGGAACATGATGATCGTTGCGGATGGATGGGTCATGCTTTAGTCACATTGGCTAAGTGCCCAACGTGACTCATGGACAGATTGGAGGGCACACTCTTGGGTGGACTTCTCATGGCCGAGACCAAGAGAAAGTCTTGGTGGAACCTTTAGTGGGGGAGCTATGATGAAGAGACTCATATGATGATGATATGGTTGGGTGACTGAGTTCACTAGACCAAAGATTGCAGACTTAGATGAGGATGACCAATTGTTGTGATGGGTCTATTTGGTTGGACTACATGGCAACTTAGTCATGGACATCAAGTTGGAGACATGGAGCATGGCAGTCTTATGCAGGGACATTATGTGGGTGCACTTGTAGAGATGTCACTTATGGGCATCCAATGAGGAGTGCCAAGGCATGGATGTTGTGCAGCTGGATTTGCTAGTGTGACATGGAGACTTATTACTTATGTGCCGATGGAGAGGTTGTGCACTCTTGTACAACAAGACCATGGACTTGGATGGGGTTGTGAGCAGACTATGGGGCATTCTTACTACAAGGAGAGCTGAGGCATCTTGCAGAGACCTTTGGGCCGAGACTTGTATGCTTGCTGAGATGTTGATTGGGGATGGCTTATGGAGCTTATGATGACATGAGATTGTTGTGACTTTTGAGGACTTCATATATGGTGGACTTGGAGGATCTGATGCATTGAGGAGCTGAGGTCAAAGACCTTGATGCAGGATGGGGTGCATACTTTCAAGTACATGTATGGGAATGGCTTGAAAGAGTGACTTGATGTAGAGGATCGATATGAGACACTTTGGAGTGATGGAGTTAAGACAATGATGATGCCTTGGTGACAACACTTGGGCATGGGTTGAGCAGAGACTCAACTACTTTTGACACATGGGCGCTGATTGATCTACGATCATGGGCAGCACATGGATAGATGAGACAGGTGTATACTTGTTTCTATGGCAGACTTGAGGGATGACACATTGCAGATATGATGAAGGTAGCTTCATGGACTTGGATGTGGCACACCGAGAGTTGGAGTTTGATGAGATGGTCTCTTCATATTAAGGAGGTACACATATGGATGATGTTGGGATAGATGTGGCTGAGTTCATGCAGCACATTAGCACCAAACATCATAGATAGCATGTTGCAGATGAGATGAGGGCTACTTCATGGACCTGAGCATGGCTTACACTTATAGGGGGATGGATTCTTGATCGAGTTGATGATGTGACATGGATGTTCTAAGAAACAACTGATGATGGCATAAGGATGTGCATTCTCATGGTTTGAGCGTGACAGTTGGACTGATCACCCGACTAGTTCAGACATGGGGGTTAACAGTGTGCAGAGATGTGTTAGCATTTGTTGGAGTATCATGGCAGCAGTTCACATGAGGACAACACATGATGAGGTTGACACGATATGTTGCAGTGAGCATGTAGATTGAGATGGAGGGGCCAGCCTTCCACGATGGAGAGCAGAATGTGGAGATTGTGACAGGGTGGTCGATGGTCATGGATTGAGATGATTTCCGATGTATGACATATCGATGGATGTATACCTTAGTATGGTGATCTTGGTGACAGATGGTTGTCGGGACGAGACATGATGAAAACATGGTTCTACATATGTTGCAGAGATAATTTGCAGTATGTGGAGGAGTTGACATCATGGATGATACAGTTGATCTTGGTGGATGACTACCAGGATGGTATGTTGTCGAGGACGACAACGACTTCAGGTGGAGGAGGATGTAACGACCTGCGTTCTTCGGCATGAAGTGCGACCTGCGATTTGGTGCGAGCTCTCCAAGTGTGCGATGACTTATGCGCATTTATGAGGTGAGCACTTGTTTATATGGCGTGGAGGAGACATGAGGCCGACAGGCATGTGTAGGGGCTTTTGCGATGGTGCAGGGGCTTGGGTGAGATCAGTTGGGCAAGCCATGACCTCCCCTCCCACGCACATAAGTATGGTTATGTGTTGGTTCATTTGGGAACAATCCAACTCGCTCATACATCTTCATAAAAGGGAGTAGTGCGCAGTTCTAGTGCGCAAATACAAGGAGGAAGGCGCAGAATTACACATGCGCCCATTCTTGGGCTAGTCGCACAAAAGGAAAGCGTTGAACTCGGTATTGGGTGAAGGTGCGGGCAGGTGCGCCTGGCAGTTGGGTGAGGCGTGCACGGTGGATGTGTGGCGCCCGGTTTGTGTGAAGGCTTGGCGTGGGTGTCTTAGCAACTAGGGTGAGCGCCAGCGCATCGTGCAAGTGTGCACGGAGGCTTGTTGGTGTGTTAGGTTGTGAACGGAAGTGTCTCAGGTAGAGGCAACCGTGTGTGGCGACTTGGAGGCGCACCCGAGTTGGGCAAACAACACGATCGTGCAACGAGGTGAACGAAGGGTTGGTGAGTCGTGCAGAGGTGTCGACGAGCTGGGCAACCGAGTTTGCCGAAGTTGTGAAAATTGGCTAAGTGTAAATTTGGGGTTTCCCAAGATTTAACTTGTGCATTGTAAAAGTGAAGATTGTATAATATATTGATATCGTGCAGACTCATATTGCAGGGAGTTGTCCCTCCCTTTATACTGTTGTGCATTTCTCTTGTATTATGTTGTTGATAATGAATGTGTATGGGTGTTCATTGATATAAAGGCACATTAATAATACTTGGTTGAGAATCACAAACTAAGTAGGAATAAGTAGTTAGGCGTAGTCCATGAACATAAGTATTGGTGAAAAGAAAGTGTTTGGTGGTGCCACACCTCGCCTAGCACAATTGAAAGACTACCGTAGGCTTGAGGGCGTGACACTTTAGCTCTCATTGAACACAAAACTAACTTCCCAAACAATCGAGCAAACACAAATCCATAAAGGATGTTGCATCTCAGAAGGATTTCTCTCACTTTTTGTTTAGAGCTGCAATCTTAGAATCCATGTGCAATTTTTTGGTTCATTCCAAAGGTCATTCAAGTTTTTCACACACATTTGCAATTCCTTCTGCTCGCTCAACACTTACAACTGCGCTCTCAGCGCTATCACTATGCCCATGCACACTGTTATGCCCATGACACTGCCCAGTAGGAGGACTTGAGGTTCTTCCAGGATTACATGATCAACTTGGGAAGTTCTAGATTATACATTAATCATATGTCTAAGGAGTCGTACACCACTTTCAATTCATTTTTCGTAATTATTAGTAGTTGGTGGTTCAATTACTGAATTTGTAATTTTGATAAGGGAATAAACTAAAATACTAAATTCAAGAGAACATACTTTACGCATCAAGATCCTTGCTAGCTACTCCCATCCCCAGTTTTGGAAATACATTAAATAAAATACATATTACATCAACTAAAATTTGTAAATATGTAAATATGTTCATACTGACCATTACAACATTACAAGTATTAATTACAATTACAAAACTTGGATGTTACAATATATATTTAAAGAGTTTTAAATTTGATTTTTTAAACTTATTTTTGGATTGAAGGGCTAATGATTAGGAAATAAATACTCATAAAATAAATACTCGTAATGAGCTTAATAATGTCATTGGGGAAATTAAACTTGGACAAAATAATATCATTTCTCCCCATTATAAATCAAATTGATAGCATATTATGTAACACATAGAGACATAAAATAATTCATCACACATTTTACTATGTCAAAAGCGTACTCAAATTTTTTGAAGTACATTTTATAATTAATCAAATTTAAAAATAGATAATTTTAGTTTTTTTGTAATGAAAAAGAATCTAAATCCATATAAATACAAATAAGATCAAATTAAAATTTAAAAAAATATTTAATATTATCTTAAATCTATTATCATAATCAATAAAATATATATTTTATTTAATTTATGGAGGTAAAAAGATTTAATGGACCACTCCACTAGAAAAATATTGAATGTTGATAAAGAGGAAAAGGCTAGTTATCAAGAGGTTGGTAAAGGAAGTGATTTGAAAAATGTTTGTTTCAGATGTAGACTGTGAGGTTATTTGGCATTTGAATGCCCAACTTTTACAATTCATATCATTCAAGTAGAGCTGGCAGTAGTGGCAAGTGAAGTGGTCAAATTGAGAGCATAACAAAGATGAAATTTGATGACTACTACTTGAGAAAAAATTAAAACAAAGAAAAACATACTTCAAAATGAAATATAAAATAGAAGATAAGTTTTGTATTTTGCTTACTAATAGAAGTAGTTAAGAAAATTTAGTGTGTAATGAAATTGTTTAGAAATTGAAATTAAATTGTACACTAAATTAAGAGGCATAGAGATGAACCCATAACAATCTTTGATACAACCTCATTTTATTTTATTATTTCTAAATTTTATGTTTTCTAATTTAATAAAAATTAATTTTAATATCATTTAATTGGCAATTTGTTTTTCGGGGTTTTTATAATTTTCAATTTTTAAAAATACTAACTATAATTCATTATTTTTAAATTTAAAATATTAACTTTTTTTAATAAATACAATATGCCTAAACTTTGGCCCAGCAATAACTATTTAAAATACTAATATTACATCTAAATTTAAAGGAAAAAAATAGTGATAAATTTAAGGAAAAAAATAGTGATAAAAAATTAGAGGAATTAAAACAATGAAAATGTGATAAACCTTACTCTAAAAACATAAAAAAAAAAATATCTCACAATTTTGACTAAGCAGAGAAAATGAAATCAAAAAAGACACTCACAAAATCCAAAGTTTTCCTTAAATATCATGTCAAAAGATGAATGGTCATCTTTGTGATATAAAGACATTGAAAATAAAAAGCACTATTTTAGAATATCATACATTACAAACTATTTGTTGCAATATCTTATTACCCTTGCTCAACAAAATCTTACATTATCCTTATGTAAATAATCCTCATTTTTTTTAACGTTCGATAAACCAAATTTCATCTCAATTTAACCATCATTATTTATAATCTGACTTCTAAATTTAGATTAAAAAACTTAATGGTGCATGAAATTTGGTCTGTTGACACACATGTCGGCCCCAAAACTTAAATGCTCTTGAACTCAGAAAGCCTCTCTATAGAATTGAAACGACCGAAATCATTGTTCACAAACAATACCTATGATTGTTCTACAATGAAAATTATCCGTTGCAACGCTAGGGTTTAGGAGTCTGATATTTTATCAGATTCTAGTAAGTTTTGCATGGCTATTCTTTCATGCCTGCTGTGGATAAAAGAACATCTCAATTACGTTATTGTTTGATTGATTAAATAACATCACGTATGTAATAAGTCATATATTCAGTCTTTTTATGGTACCACAACATACAGCTGTTTTCTACAATTAAAAAATATAACCTTGATAACTTCAATCATTTAATATACTGTCATTAACGAAACCATATCGGTTTTATGTCACAATGCAATACATAAAATCTTGCCAAAATAGAATAGGACGGTAGTGCATTATAGAATATTATGTAATCATCCACATCCCAATGAACTTGATGCAATTCTATCATCAATAAAAATAACAAGAAACCAAAGCTTGATATTGAACAAATTTCATCACTATTTGCTGCCAAAAAACCCTTAAATGAATATCAACTCGAGGAGATTATCAAAAAGGCAAGATTAAAACCACTCGTGTCAGTCATTTGCCATCATACAAACACCAGTTGGAGGAATACAATAGGAATACAATAGGCACTAGATAACTTGAGTGCATAATTTCACATCTTGATTCTCTACTTTCTTATGCTTCCAGCTTTTGAATATCGAACTCAGTAGACTCAAAAATAACATTGCTCACATTTGAACAAAGAACTCGGTATCCACAAGTATCATTGCCACGTTTTCTTGGACGCTTGCAGGCAAAATTTAAATGAGAACATGATGGGCAAAATGTTAGACAACTGCACCTTTACAGAAGACAAGATTAGGTTTCCTGTTTGACATGGCCCTTTTTCTTCTTTTTTCTTCGTGCTTTCTCCTTTATAGCATCTTGTAAACTTCGAGGTTCAATCACGGAAGATTTCTCAGTCTGTTTATGGAGTGAAATTTCAGTTGCACTTGAAGACACTAATCCAGATGAGATACTTTCCTGCCTTATAGACTCAACAGTTGTCAGCTCCGTATCATCTAGTGTAACCCTTGTTTGCTCTGCCCTTTGGCTTGTCTTCTGCAGGCTAGTTGACACTACTGTCATGTCTGTTGACAACTCAGAGCCGGCAAATTTCATTAAAAGTACAAGAAAGCACATTTACACAATGGCTATTACATGTTTGGGACAATAAATCTCATTTCAGTCAAAAGACTCGTGATACTAAACTAGAATATTAATAGATAAAAATAGCAACAAGACCACAATAACTGCAATCCCTACCCAGCAACAACAAGACCTAATAAGTCATGCCACTAAACTATACTAGCCTCTCCAAGAGCTAAACAACAAACTAGCATCACGCCAACAGCCCAACTCTTAAATTCACACTTGCATCTCAAATGTTTTACTCTTCACTTGCATCACACAACCAAAGGAACCTTTTTACCCAACTGATTTCCAAATGCTGTAAATGATTGCAAGTTTAAAAATTTGCACAATTTACTTCATTTTGCCTAGGTTGGTCAGGTGTTCCACTAGGAGGTTATCTATTGGATTGAAATGGCATGAAATTATGTATGTGAAATGATTGGGCTATAATTCATAACATTGATGAAGAACCATTCTATGACCTTGATGGAGCTATGATTTGGCATTCCTCATTATATCCTATATACAAGCATGGAAATTTGGCATGAGTTTCAATGCAGGGCATTGTAAACACATTTTAGGCATTATCAAGAGATTTCAAAAAAATGTCATATATTGAGGATTTATGTGATATTGATAACATTTTAGGTATCAGGTTTAAAGCAAAAGTTTTATATATACCTTGTGGTATGTTTCAAGTTTTGTGTAAGGCATGGCTTTATGCTCATATTATAACACATTGAGTCGCATTTTCAAAGGGCAATGGTCATATGGTTTGATATTATGATGTACAGGCTGCATGTAATGTGAAAGTTGTCAACCCCGAAATGGTTGCATAAAAATTATGGTAAATATATGAAAGTGGAAAGCTCCCTGCAATTCAGGCAACATAACAGCACATTCATTGTGGTGGCAGGCTAGCTCATAGAGTTACAATGGGGAAATGTTTGGGTTATGAGATCTTTCTTGCATGCTTGAGCTAGTTGGCAACTGGAGAAAACCATCCTTCGCAAAAAATGAACTTGAAATTGGCACCACTGGTGTTTGAGGTTTGATAACTGAACTGTTGTTGGGGTAAATCCAAATTGCTGGAAGGTGTCGCAGCACAAAGTGGGAAAGATATTCAAGTTCCATAAGTGATGGTATGTAGCTTATTTCTGGTGTAAAAACTTTGACATCCCGTACGTGTATATTAACGTACTCTCTCGATTCTGATACAGATCCAGTTTTGGGATTGACTACTACAATCACAATTACAATATGCAATAGACAGGCATTTACAATCGACTCAAAACCGATCAAGGGTATCATCAAAACTCGCCCAGCCAATGAACTTGAATGCAAAGAGGACATGTGGCTTCTTAGCCACATCAACAAATCTGTCCATTGACATGAGACCACTAAACTATGGGGACGGCCTCCATACAAGGACAACCTCCCGAATATCTGGAGTCAATTTTTGGGTCAATTCCCTTCCACAGAGAGTTAAGTAGACCAACAAATGAAGAATGAAGTGTTTGATGGTTTGGTTTGACAATGGTTGAGTTCGGTTCGCTTCAACCATCAAGTAGACAGTCTGAGTCCTTGATGATTTTGTACCAAAGGAAGGTAGTGCCCAATAGTCAATTAAAGCACTTGGAACTGTAGAGGGATTCCTGAGACGACGAGATTTAAGGACAGTTACCCCTAAAATCAGTCATGTGATGAATAACTAAGAGCCAGGCATATAATTTTCACTTGGGTTTTCCCCTAGCTAGGTTTCTCCAAGATGAAAATTTCTCATTGATTGTACAAGTCATCAAGGATTTCTTGAATTGAATAGTTTGTTTTGAATATACAATCATTGTTATTTACATCACAGTAGTTTAACATAGAGAGTAAAGAATTATAAACAATGGAAATGTGTTAGTGAATCAAGCAGGCCATAAGTTGATCAATTATGGATCATATGTATTATGCTTTGATTGCTAAGTTATTTTTTAGTCCCACTTACATGCCTTTTAATCACTTCAAGACATTAAAAAAACTAGTAATTCTAATTGCAACTACAAATAGTGAGATATTAAAGAGTACACACCGTGACAAGCTTGAGTACGAGATATTGAAATTCCCTTTGAATATGGATCCCTGTAAGATCAGTTAAGATTAGAATTGCAATGTCTAACCATTAGAAGTTAGAACAAAGAAACTAATATATCCAGAAAAAGGCAAAGTACAAAATCAGAAGCATACAATGTACAAAAAATGTACCCTTGTAAGAACTTACCATTTTGAAGGTCCACCAGTGAAAAGATTTGTTGTTTGTAATTTGTCCTTGACTTGTGATGGCACAACATCTTCATCTTCACTATCATCGTCTTCACTATCAATGTCACTCTCACTATCGTTGGCTAGGACTTTTTGAAATTCCATTGCATCAACAACATTTTTAACCAAAGCAGAAGCAGGTGCATCCCTCATTTTGGTGTCAGCTCCATTAATTGCATCGCTAATTGGAGGACGATGACGTTTGATCTTTCTTTGAGCTCTCTCAGTTTCATGAGCCTCAACCTACATTAAGAAAGCATCTTTGTTTACAATAGATCAAATAATTATAAGCAACATTAACTTTCATCCACTATTGTCATTAGGTGCAACAAGTATGATATTAGTCCGATAAAAATATTTTCAGTGAGAATAATTAATCAAGAAATAAAAATGAAAAATTATATTAATATCAACCAAGGACCAAAACAAGTCAATGGGACTCGAGTAAAACTTAAAAAGGCAACAAGTCAATGGGACTCGAGTAAAACTTAAAAAGGCAAAAAATGGCTAGAGCAGCTCCTCCCTGAAAGAAAGAAAACAAATGAAATGATAATAAATCAATAAGGTCAGAAAAAATCATTTTATTAATGTCCAATGAATGACCACAACAAGTAGGTCAATGGCACTCAAAAGAAAATCCAAGTTTCATAAATAATGGGAGAAGGAAAAGAGCTGAAGGTCCAAAGCTAACAAAGAAGTCCAAAATAGGTGTAAAAATGAAACGAAACCATGACAAGTAGACAGGATGTTGAGATGTGCTATATCTAGAGACTAAGGCAAAATAAGAGGAGAGAGTAGAAGGTTCCTCAACCAAGTACCTGGTAGCAGGAGTTGGCACTATCCTCTTCCAACTCTTCCAGCTTGAGATAGGTAATTGTAACATCCCCAGAATTTAACCCCACTAATATTGTAACTATATTAATTATGTTCTTGATCCCTATATGGGCATGTAAATGTAAATAGGAAAAAGACAGAAAATAATTGTGATCATAATTTAAAAATTAATACCAACTGATGAAGGGGTGAACCCTTCATAGGGACCACGACAAGCCATGAGGAGGATGGAAGCCAGCAAGGGTTTGGCAAATTAGTATTTGCCAATGGATTAATGGTTGTGCCAAAGGATTGTGAGACCTAAGATTGTCAAACTTTCCTTGAGAAAATATCCCATGGAAGGTGTGGAAATAACTTCTTTACTTATGGAAGTAGTTGGGGTTGTACCGCAACTATCTTATCCAAGACCCCGGGTAGTGATACCAAATTGCCCTTCGATATGGTCTACCTACCCCCTTCTTCTAGTGACTTCTAGTGCCCACGTAATTGAATCAAGCGAGAAACCCAAGGAACAAGGAAGCGGACAAAGAGATCAGCAATTGGGGAGAGTGCGAGAACAGTGCAAAGAGCAAAGAGATGAAAGGAGGGTCTCATTGACCAGAGAACAACCCTATGTGATTTAGGTTTCCTGGTTTTCAGTGAGTGAGACTAGTGATTCAATCTTTAGTTTGAGCCAACGGGTCGAATGGATGTTGGAAACTTGTTTGTGTTGTGCACAAACATGCCAAAAGGAAGCGTCGGGGGTCTCTTGACTAAGGGCTCCTTTCACAATGTGTGGGCCTAAAACGACCCACTGACTGAGAAAGCTTCTTGGAAGCCATGCACCAAAGCAACAATGAGGGGCAACAAGGGACTCTTAGCAAAGTGAATGACTATCCTTGTGTTGCATAGACCCCACCCTGATCACACTATGAACTGGAAGCAAGCCCTAGCTCTAAAGGCTGCAAAACTCCATATTAACTTTTGTCTGAATGAAGGAGATTGGACTTCATCCTTACAACATCAGTAGCCTAGGAGAGATTTTGCCCATGGGTACTTGCTATGAAGAGCATATGAGAAGCCACACATAACAGTTGGGAAGAACTCTGGGATTGATGTGACCATAAGGGAACTAATGATCTGGATGAAATGAAGGAGAATGGTCTTCATGACTCCACCCTGTAATGATGAGTAGAACTCTACTCATGGCTTCAAGGTTTGCCTCGGGGGTGGCCAACTGCAAGAAATATTGCAATCTAGATGAGCCTATGGAGGCGTGGAACATGGCTTATGTAATATTCCCTTCTCGGAATGTCTTGGAAACCCAAAAGTTTCCTAAGCTTATACAATCTGGCCCACTATAGAATTTCTACAAATAGTTTGTATGCATGGTGTTGATTTTTGGTAGCATCGGATGTGCTCTAGCCATGAAATTTGGATAAGAGGCTAAGGCACATGAGATCTCCAAGACCCATAAATCTTTTTGGGAAATTCCATCCAGATGAGGAGTTATTAAAATAATTAATATTTTTAATGGGTTCCTAAGTCTAAACTTAGGAAAATAAAAATATTAATGGGTATTAATAAAGATAAGGATAAAAAGCTTCTAAAAGACGAGGATCGAGTCTATTTTAATCTTAGTTGTTGATTAGGGACTTAATCTCGGCCGTTGATTCATCAACAGGGAAAGTATAAGAAAAGACTTGAGGGTCATTTGGAGATACACCAACATATACTCAGTATCTCAAGGAAATTCGATTCTCAAGGAAGAGGAGATCGATTTCAGAGGGAGTTGCAGGGTGGAGGAAGAGAAGGGCTTCAGCAGCAGGCAGTGATCGAGGAGGAGCGCAGGGGCAATGGAATACAGTGCAGAAAGAGAGACACAATCCAAAGGAGAGATGCAAAGCCTACGCATGCTAACACAGAGGGACGTAGAACCACTCAGAGCCACGCTGGGTCAATCAGAGTGACGCAGAAGTGGGAGCATGGTCTCCAAAGTGTTAACTGGTCTCAGAGGGAAAGTCTAAGGTGTTTTTATTCCAGTTTCTCTGTAAAAACCATTCCTTGTAAAAGCAATTGCTGCTGAATATTAATACAGCCCTCATCTGCTGCACCGATTTTCCTGCATTGGGTTTTTCGGGGACCATTGTCCAAAAATAACTATGCTGATGTGATTGATTCTTGTGCATGTATTTTTCTCTAGGTAATTGTGTGATAACTGCAATAGAATTTATTTTAATATTTGCTGAAGGAATTTCGTAAATAACTTATTGAGAATAATAAGTAGGTGAAATAAATCAGTTACTGCAGTGATAGAATTTCAGTTTAGAAATTTTCACACATGGTACTGTATGTGTGTTTTTCATTTATTTAACTCAAAGAATGTGTATAATAGTCATTACATGCCATGTGAATGTTTCTAAATAACCATAATTGATTTATAACCACTCAAACTTCAAAGATACATAAAGAATGTTGATACAAAATTTATAACCTAAGAGACAGCTTGCATTGAGAGTCACACATACCATTGATAAACATTCGCTACAGCAATAGAGAAATTATAAGATCATACACACCAGCAGTATATATAATAAGAGTGTTGTAGGTAGGTAGGCAGTGAACAAATCTGATTCGGGCATAGATAAATATCATTGTTCTTCAGGTGTGCACTTGAGCAAAAGATGATGCGAAGATGGCAGTTCGAAGAGGTATCATCAGGACTGATCACGTCCCACACAAACAATAACTTGTCCCCTTTGAAATCTGTTATAAGTCTGGCTTTCCAAAATTTGTTCTTCCAGCTATGAATGCCCACTAATAAGACTATGGTGCTCAGAAATGTAACTCGTAACCCCTAAGGAAAAGAGAATACGCTCCCTATTTGACTATCTCCACAAGAGAAAACTCGTCACAACTCCAGAGAAACACAATGACACTACTTCCTCTTCTTCAGTACTCTAATCCATGATATTTGAGGCTGAAATGACCGATTTATATTGGACTGGAAATATATTCAACACTCATAAACTTATTTCAACAGGGAAACTCTTTGAATGTCAATTCTCCTGAAGATGAGAGCAGCTAGATTTATCAATCCTCTTCAGTTGTCTCAACAATACATTTTCCAGGGATTCATTCCCACTGATTGTACCATCAAACCAGCAACTTGTCCCTTTGTTAAAGGCTAAACTTGTGTGGCTATAGTGACTGATATAGACTCTCAGGAATGGTTACGTCAACTCCCACGTCCAGCAAGGTGATACCCATGCTTTCTCTGAATCTATAATTAACCTCCAGCATTGAAATACGTTCAGCGCAGTCAATTAAACACATCTGAACTCAGCCCACTATCTGATAATTTGACCCACCATGCACAAGAACTCAACCAAGATAGTAAAGAAGGAATCAGCTTATGAAACTAAAAGTAACTTGACTTCATGGCTGGGAACTTCGACCCCTTCAAACCACAACAACTGTTCCTGAAATAAACACAAATGGAAGACCTGAAGTGATCTTCCCAAAAAGCTGACGAGGGTGTCACTTGAAGTCGACCGAAATTAGCTAATGTTTTGCTTGAAACTCGCTTGAGCTTCTTCACAATGATAAATAAAAATGATAGAATAGAATGATTTGCAATTGAGCTTCTAGATTCCCCCTTTTTCCTTATTATTCTATTGGTGGGGTTCATTTTCCACTTTTTGCCACCATTTAAATAAAATAATAATTTGTCGCCATTCCAATAAAATAATAATTTCTCCCTTCTCTCACAAAATAATATTTCCCCTGTTTAATATTATCCAAAATTTTGCAAAACTCTTAATTGATTTTTGCATGCACAAAATTTGGGAACATCACAGCTTACTCTTCATTAGTTACACACAATATAGGATCTTAACAAGATAAGTACCCTTGTGAACATTTTTGTAATGTAAATCATGTTAATGAGAAAGAAATGATAATTAATGAAATGTGTGCAATAATGAGCTTGTCTGTTGAATAAGTATTGTGATTTATGTGTTGTATACTTAGGATGTGAATTAGTAGATTTGGTTGAAATGATTGTCTAACATTCTTATGCCTCCTAATTCATATTTGATGTGTTTCTATGTTGTGCCTTCCATGTTTATGGACAAGGTGAAAATGGTTCATTTGAGCATGGGGTTAATAGCATTTCACTATTTTAGCCCTGGTTGTGGCAAAGGACCACGGTCTACTATTAGACAAACTGGAGAATTTCTAGGTCTGTTGAAGCAACCAAAAGGGCCTGCAAATCATAAGGATTTTGAGGCAAGAACAGAAGCCTAGATTGAAAAGGAGGACTCAAGAAAAAGATTATTCTCAAAGCATTTGATAGAAGGTATCAAAGAGTTCACTGAGGAACTCGAACTGGTGGAAGCCCATGGAAGGATGTGAAAGGAAAGACCTAGAATACATCTTCTGATCTGATAAAATTTTCATATGGTATTTCTCAAGTCACTAATATCATTGAATAATTGCACACAGAATCTCAACAGTAAATGCGGCAGAAACAATAAAGATCATAGAAAGACAGCCCTGCATAGTAGACACAATATTTTTTACCCTGGGAAACCCAACCTTGGGAGAAAACCCAGCAATCTTTTCTTAAGAAGAAATTGTCTTTCCAGCAAGGTTTCCAAATCAGAGATGTTTAGAAATCTATGCCATCCTACAAATCAATTTTCCAGTCAAACCTGGTCAAAACTGTTGTTGGCCAACGTTGGTCAATGATATGTAATCAAACTTGCACATGCCCACTACAATTAGACTTCCTGTGGTCAAACTCGCACATGCTGATTGTGGTAGACCGTAAACCTTATTGTCAAACTTGGTCAAAGCCCTGCAATCAAACTTGATCAAACTGCAGTCAAACCCTCAATCAAGCTGCCATCAAACCCTGAGTCAACCCTCAAAATGCTAGTCAAACTCAGTCAACTCTCACACGTGTGGCCTCCAAAAGCGAGATAAAGAACAATAAACAAATTTCTCCTTTGCTGAATTTCTCCTCCACTAGAAAAGATTCAATGAGCTTGCTATGTTGATGAGTGTCTCCTCACATGCACGTCTATTTATATAGAGCTCTAATGTTGAGTAGAGACACAATAAGAAGCCCCTCATCACAAGGAACCCCTTCACTTATTGAGCCTATATTACAACTCAACATTAGATTAGAATTGATTGTTCCACTAAAGGGTAAAAATCCCATTTAAATAAACAAATGAAACTCGCCCCAAAGCAGGCAATGAGAGTACCGTGGGCCACTCTCCCTGAGTTGGACACCAATGCTAGTGGGAGAAAGACTACCCCGGGCCATTCGCCCCTATCCAAATAAGCATGGCCCCATCGGTTTGAATTTATCACAACCCCTCCCCGCCCAATGAAATCAACATGACCCAATGGAAGAATGTTTGCCCGATGATGCAAACTGTAGAAGCATCAACACTCCCTTTCAATGAGGGAGACATTCAACATCACGCCAAGCTTGTCTCTAAAGTATAAAAACTTCACCCTAAATAAAGGCTTGGTGAGAATCTCTGCAATCTACTCGTCTGTGTATACGCACTAGCACTTCACAGCTCCCTTCTACACCATGTCTTGAATGAAGTGATATTTGATTTCAGTGTGCTTTGATCTGTCATGAAGTACTAGATTCTCCAAAATCATGACACAATTTTGATTATCACAATATAGCAAGGTTGTCACTAGCACCTGGTCAAATAGTCCTACAAGAAGCTTTTGAAGCCACATTGCATCCTAACTTGCAACACCAGTTACGATATACTCTGCTTCTCCTGTACTGAGTGTGACAAAAGTTTACTTCCTACTAAACTAGGATATCATAGCTAATCCCAAGTTGAAGCAACACCTCGAGGTGCTTTTTTACCCACTACACTCATGGCCCAATTAGAATCAGCATATCATTGTATCCTCACTTCACCACTTGAGAAATATCTAGGCCATATCCATCTGTACCATGTAGGTACCTCAACACATGCTTTGTTGAAACCAAATGTACATGCCTCGGCTCAACCAAACCATAAACTGGCTTAGGGTGTTCACTGCAAAGCAAATAATTTGCTTTGTGTAACCAGGTACATCAAGGATCCAATCAACTACCTATACACAATGTGATCCACCAAATCTAAATTTGAAGCGAAATCACTCTTCTTCAGATTTGCCACCATAGGTGTAGTCATGGACATACAATCCATCATACCGAATCTCCTCAAGATCTGAATTGTGTACATACCTTGTCCAAGGAAGATCTCATCAAATCTTTGCCACACCTCCAATCCCAAGAAATAATGCATCAAGCCAAGATCCTTCATCTCAAACTCCGAAGCCAACTCCCTCTTGCACGCAACAATGAGCCTCTCAGTCCCGGTAAGGAACAAATCATCAACATACATCACCAAGATCAAAGGATCACCATCAACAACCTCCTAGTTAAGGTTAGGATCTACATCACTCTTGGTGAAGCCCAAACTCATAAAGTATCCATCAATCCTGGAGTAACATGCCCTAGGAGCATGCTTAAGTCTGTAAAAAGACTTCTTGAATATGCAAACAAGGAACTCCATCCCTTGTATCACAAAGCCCTAAGGTTTCTCTATGTACACTTCCTCCTCAATCACACCATTGAGGAACGTGGTCTTTACATCCATCTAATGTATCCTCCAACACATAACAAAAGCAAGGGCAACAATAGTCCTGATGGAACTATATTGGGCGACTAGAGCAAAAACTTCCTCATAGTCCTCTCCCTCTTACTGGGAGAACCCTCTCACCACAAACCTCACTTTGTACTTCTCGATGCTCCCATCTTATGCATGTTTGACCTAATGGATCCACTTGAAAGTCACTATTGACTTCCCTTCTAGTCTCGGAACTATTTCCATCATTCTTAGTAATGCACTAAAACTCCTCTATCATGGCATCCTTGTTGGCCTGCTCCCTCCTTATAAATGTAAGGTTCGGAATCAATGATGTGGCTCATCAATGCCATATAACTCAATAACCTTTGAAGTCATCTGCTCTCCCTAAAGGTACCATAGGGAGTTACATGCCTCTTTACATCCTGCAAAGTGTCACGAAGCCATTTGGCCTCTCTAGTCTCTGCAACTTCTCTAGGCGGGTCCACTAGCCCTATTGGTGAACTGACTCCCCCTAATAGTCTGAAGGATGAACAATAGGACTAGAGGAATCTATACCCACATCCTTTAGAGCCTTTTTCTCTTCACTATCAATCTGCATATGAGACCCTCTAGACCTAAAGGCTACCTCATCATCAAAAGTAACATCCCGACTAACCTCAATTTGACGTTGTCATGGAATGTAGATCCTATATGTTAGTTTTTGGTAGCATCAGAAGTGTTCTAGCCTTGAAAATTGGTGGATAGGCTAAGGCGCATGAGTTCTAAAGAACCCAGAAACCATTTGGTGAAATACCACCAAGATTGTATTTTATTAAAATAATTAATATTTTTAATGGGGTTTTTAAGTCTAAACTTAGGGAAATTAAAATATCAATGGGTATTAATGAAAATATGGGTGAGAATGATCTAGAAGGCAAATCAAGTCATGTTTTAATCTTAGTCATTGGTTAGAGACTTAATCTCGGTCGTTGAAGACTCAATAGGAAAAGTATAAAATGGAGGTTTGGGGTTCATTTGGAAACGCACACGTAGAAAACGAATTGATCTAGAGTTTCATTTCTAGGGCTAGGAAGCTGAGAAATATGAACTAAGTGATCATTCAACAACAGAGGGGTAGTGAGAATCCGAGAGGACTTTCTAGAGAATACTGACAGAGAGGCAGAGAGAGCTTGCAAAGAGGCAACTCAGTATTCGAAAGAGCTGACGCTAGGCGAGTCTGGGCCCACGCAGACCTGACGCAGAGACAGAAGGGCCAGCGCAGAGTAGAAAAGTTGTTTGTCACGCATAAGCCAGAACAGTCGAGAACAATCGGAACAGTCAGGATAGCTGACGCAAAGGGCAGAAAGTTGACGCAGGGCTGACGTAGAGCAAGAAAGGCTGACGTAGGGCCTTCGCAAGGCCAGTGCAGAAATAGTCGGGGTGAGCTAATCTTGTGCCGAATTAGCCAAAATTCTGCGAAGTGAAGTGAGGTAAAAATCACTCAAATTTTCCGCCAATATTTTCTCTATAAAGGATTGCTAAATGAACATCCTTTGTATTCAGATATTGCTCCTGCATAATAATAAACCTTCAAAACTGTCGCACCGGTTTTCCCGCATTGGGTTTTTCTGGGGACTATTGTGTCCAAAAATAAGTGTGTCCCATGTATCCTACTCTTTGCGTTGTTTTATGTTTCATGAGATCAAATATTTAATTAGTGTAGGCTGCAAAAGTAATTTGCTTCAGTATTCAGAAGAATAAATTGATGAATGTAATTTAAAAATCAAGTAGGTGAAGTAGATTCAAATTTGCTGCAGTAGGGATTCCTTCAGTGTAGGAATTTTCACATGGTATCAGAGTGTTGATTTTGAAACAGGGAGAGCATATCCAGTGCTGAGCAGTGAGGCCGAAAGCTGCACTTAGCAGCAATTCGAATCCCCTTGAAGGGATTGCACAGTCCTTGCCGGGAAGCAGATCCGAGGAAATCTCTCTCTGAGTCAGACAACAAAGAGGTGAGATTTCCAATTCGTGAGTTTGTAGAAGTAGAGGGAGTGATGCAAAGCTTCAGCGCAGTGCTTGAAGGGCGCAGTTTCTGCCAGGGCAGAATCCGTTGGAAAAGAACGAAGACATGTAGAAGGGGAATTTTCTCCTCAGAGAACTTTTCACCAGAAAGTTCGAATTTCTCACTTGCTGAGTAGTGCTAAGCAGTGACTAGAGGAGTCAATTCGACAGTTGGGTGAGATGGCATAGTAAGGGCTCAGAGATCAGGACAGTTGGACGGAGCCTCCAACTATGTCATATGGAAGACCATAATCTTAGCTATTCTAAAGGAATATGATCTCGAGGCCTACATCAAAGGTGTTGTAGTTGTTCCTGTTGACAACGATCAAAAGAAGTACAAAGTCGAGCAGGAGAAGGCAAGGAGGCTCATTCTCAATGGAGTTCAAGATCATGTGGTCTCACACTTGCAGGGCAAGGATACAACCCGGAAGATGTGGGAAGCCTTGTCTTCTCTGTACGAAGGCTCTTCCGAACAACAGAAGATGTATTTAGAGCAGAAGTTGCAGCGAACCTTGATGCAGAAAGGAGAAGGGGTGAACCTCTATCTTCAACGTCTTTAGGACACTAGAGACCAGCTTGCTGGAGTGGGGTCCACTCCTCAGCCAACCACGATGGTGAGGATAGCCCTGAATGGACTCTCGGATGAATGGCAAGTTTTCGTCCAAAGCATATTGGGCAGAGAAAAACTACCATCATGGGAGCAGATGTGGGCGGCTCTTCAACATGAGGAGTTAAGGAGGGTGAAGCTCAACCTCAATGGCAATAGTGGGAGTGGCACAAAGACGAAGGAGGAAGACGAAAACGCAGCTCTAGCATCAAAGGGACAGTAGAAGCTGAATCGAAAGGACATTTTGAAGGTGAAATGTTTCAGTTGTGGCGAGATGGGCCACTATGCATCCCAGTGTCCTTTGAAGAAAAAGGATAGGGATGAGAAACATGATCCTAAGGCTGCTTCAGCAAAGATTGACAAGGATGAGTTTGCCATGAGTGCCCACGCATCTCCAAGAGGGAGATGGGGCGATATTGAGCTGTAGTCGAGAGGACTACATGTGGATAGGATCCTTGAGGAGTCCACCTCTTGGATCAATTCCTTACTACGGGAGCCCAAGATTCAACAATAGCGTGATGGACTTAGTGTCAGATGATGCAGTGGAGTGTTTGGAGGACAAATGTGATAGCTATGGACTAGAGACTAATCAACGCAGAGCAAGGTTGGCAGCAGTGCAGTTGGCACAGTGCAGGAGTCAACAGCAACGCAGAAGATTTAGAGGATCATGTAATTCCTAAGGTACCCCTCCAGTCACTGATTAACTCACTCGGTCTGGCCATCATCTACGGGTGGTAGCTCGTTCTAGGGGTGAACTCAGTACCAATCAATCTGAAGAGCTCCTGCGAAAATCCTCCCATGAACCCGTTGTCCCGGTCACTCACTATCTTCTTAGGAAGCTCGTGCAACCGAAAGACTTCTTTGAAGAACAACTCTGCAACCTGTGAAGCTGAATACCGGGTCGGGATGGCGAAGAAGTGGGCATACTTAGTCAATCGATCAATTACCACATAGATGCAATCCTTGCCCTGTATTGTGGGGAGTCCAGTGATGAAATCCATGGAGATACTCTCCCATTTCCCCTCAGGGATGGGGAGCGGCTGCAATAACCTAGCGGGGTGAATTAGTTCCCCTTTATTCCTCTGACATGCCTCACACTCTTGTACATGCCTCAACATGTCCCCCTATTGAAGAATCTAGGGCATTTAGCATTAGTAAGATTCTTCTAGACTTGATAACAATTTGTGAAGTGCTCTTACAATTTATGTTAGCTTAATCCTCTTATTATTAGTGTGTGTGTTTACTTCATCAAACTACTACCAAAAAGAAAGAGACAAGAATTCAAGAAGTTGGCAGAATTCAAGAAGTTGGCAGAATGCCAGGGCCAAAACCTCTCCCTCTTGGAGAGGAAAACCCACACGTTTTTCTTCTTATAGAGATTCCAAATGACGAACACCAAGACCATCACCCTTGACCTACTAGGCTACTCCAAAACCAAGACACCAATCCTCTTCTTTGTTACTGCTGCTTCACTAACCTCATCATTACTATACCTTCACTAAGATATGCATGATAACAACAAGATCATTGTTGTTGCACCATTGCCACACCTTTATTGCGATCTTCAACTTGTAATTTTGTCTCCATCAAGATCATGACTATACCGAGATCATAATTGTGTTCAGGATGAATGCCAAGATAGAGTGTGATACTGTGGGATCACGGAGATCCTCATCATCACTGCTACCCATCCAAATTTACACTCATGTACCCATCCGAAATTCAGTGCTACGCCCATACGAAATTACAGTCCTTCACCTCATCCGAAATTTCAGAGATGTCCGAAATTCTATTCTTTTGTGGTGACTTCAGCTGCGTATATATAGTATTTCTGCCTCCATAAATAAACCGACCTATCACCATGAACTGTTGTGTCTCCACATATGAACCGACTTGTCATTTAAATATATTTTGAGGCCGACATTGTTGTCGCCTTCATCGTTTAGCAGGAAGACTTCTTCAAGGGGATTGTGCTTGTCTTGGAGGGTTGTTCTAGACACTAGGTTGACTCATATATTACATATATCCTCAAGAAGAGCTCTTTACACATGATTTTCACTCTTTGACTTTCCTAGACCAATGGAATGAGCAAGAAACTCATTCATATAATTTATATAAATAATATTTATTTTTCTTGACAAGTACAAAGATCAAAATTACACTGACAAATACCGAACCTAGTTACACTTTTCTTCGACACTCCCTCTTAACTAGGGAGGTATTTACAATGGTACTTGGTTATTCTCAATCTGAAGAATTTCTCATAAGAAGGATCAGATTGGTAATCCCATCTGTATAGCATCATATCAATCAGCATTGTCATACTACAAGGCCTTGACTAACAGCTCCATCTCTCCATGAGACCATGACCTAAAATGTTGGAAAAACCACTAATTTATAGACAACTTCATCATTGTCTCTCAAGGTACGTACCCACCCAGGTGTTCACTGAGTATGACCTTCTAGGACTATTCTTACCTTGGGTTCCCAACCCTTAAAAGAATATCGATCCTCTTGCGTACTCTTATCTTGGATGCCCTACACATCCTCAAAGAGTATTAGATGCTAGATAATTACCCAATCCTCCCATTCCTTCTTCCCAAGTGAAGACAAGAATGTTGTGTTTATCATGTGTCTACATTTCCATTCATGGCCTTCATCTAGACTTACAGTTGTTAGTCCTTGTCTATTGCATGACACATGAAATGGAAAAACACAATTGTCACTCCTTTGTAATCAAGGGTGATCTAATTCAAACTCCCTCTTGATCAAGGACCTGCCAGAGCTCCCTCTTAGCTAGGGACTCTTTTATACATCAACAACTTCCTCTTCATGGGTTCTTCAACTGCTTGATCAACTTCTCTCGTTGATGTCATGAAATTTTGTTGAGCTTCTTCTTTGTAGGGCAACAACCATCGATCGCTTTCCTTCTTATTCCGTCATCTCATTCCTTTCTTCATGGAAAGTGGCTTTCTTGCCATACATCTGGAACTTTCTTCATATGGCTACTTCTTTTCTCTCCATGCTTCTTTCAGGAGTTTCCATCCATCACATGAATGTTGGTTGTACTTGTACTTACAAGTCTTGTTCTAGTAGCCCTACATGAACTCATCCAGATATTATTCAAGAAATCAAAACATCATATTAAATTAAATCATACCTTATCAGATGGCTCTTCATCATGACATCTTCCAATAGGTATCAACATCCTGCATACATGTTGACACATCTCCCAAAGATATCTATTGTTAAGGGTCTTCATCTTTTTCAGACTTTCATCAGAGTTTGCATATCTTTCCAAGAGATTTCCTAGTCAAATCTTTTTGGTCTTTTGGATGTTGATTGCCTTCATCATGGTTGCATATCACATGATCTCTCTCTTCCTCACACACTCCATTTCCAAGAGCTTTCAATCAGAGTTTCTTAGTCAACTACCTCATACTTCATATGAGCACATTTTATGTTGATTTCATCTAGTATGACTTATGCCTTCTCACATTCTTTCAGAGGAGAAGATCTCGTGATCATGCTTCTCAAGATATAATGATTCATGTTACCTACACCATATGACATGACATTATAATATACACCCATACATAAGCTCAATTTACCTTTAGGTCATCTAGGCTTCTTCCAACAGTTCCTTTGATTGAAAAGACCTTCAATCCCTTGATCTGCTTCATGTCATCACACCATTATCCCATGAATTCCATAAGTTGGAGTTCTTGATGAAACACTTGTTCCCTCTCTAGATTAGTGAACCCTCCGATGAGGACTCCTTCAGAGAATCTTGAGGATCTTGCATATCTCTATCTGGTGGATGTTTTCTTTTTGCCTTAATGTATGATGAGCCTTGTCCTGGATGACATCTTTATATCCTTCAATGTTCAATGAGATTCCCAAGATCTATATCCTTCAGGTTTGACTGCCATGGATTTTGTCCCTTTTGTCCTTCATGATATCCATGGTGATGTCACAAGCTCTTGCTTCTAATGTTTTCATGATGCCATGATGCATCTTATTATCATTGTCATATCTTATAACACAAGATATAGGAGCTTATGATAGGATCCTTTTGTGAGGGATTCTATCTTACTCATAGGAGAGATTTGATAGTCCCTCTTTCCTTGGCCCTTTTCTTTAGCTTCCTTCATCTTTCAGTGATATGAACTTCCAAAATATTTGTATAGCATTGAATCTTAACTACAGTTATTTTTGTCTTTGCTTGAGGACCAACCTTGCCTTTCCTTTCTGCAAATGGTTGAATTCTTGTATCCTTTAATACTATAGACTACAACTTGTCTTTCTCTATCTAGCATAGAGACCACAAATTGTCGAGTGAGGTAACCTTCTTTGTTCATTGATATTTGTTATCTTGCTCATCAATGATGATTACCTTCTTATCATCTTTCCTAGATCTTGATGAAGTTATTCCTTCATTCTTTGATACCTTTACTATTGTGTAGGTCTAAGTGACCTTCTTTACTTTAATTTCCGAGAGTATGTCTAGCATTTCATATATCTCTCTTTATGTCTCCTCTTCTGCTATTTAGGTTTGAGAGAATCCAAACAATGCTTGACCTTCATAGACCTTTTCATAGATATCAATGATTTCTCTTTTCTATGAGGATTATGACAATCCTCCTTATTCTATGCAACGACTTTCGACTATCTAACCGATTTATAAATCCCCTTGCAATCATGAAATCATTTAACGAAATCTGATTATAAAATTGAAAGATACTTACTTGGTGTGTGAAGAGGAGATATTCACCTTGATGCTTCTTTTGCTTGAGCTGCCCATCATTAGTATCCTTTCATCACGACTTCCTTGGAGACCCTTTAGCACCATGACGTTAGTGGTCTTGACATCACTGAAACTGCTTCATGACCTTCCCAATTCATCTTTAAGGTATTTTTGACTTCAACATATTGGTGACATGCTAGTGATACTATGTTCTGATCTGAGCATCATGTTATTGAGATCATATTCATAGACAAAATTTGAGACTGTGACAAGTATATTGATATGATATTGCACTGAGATAGTGATGTCTATGTGCATAGAGTTGTGTAGAGATGCAATGTATAGAGAGCCCAAACTTGTCACTGAATAACATAACTAAACTATGGGTGGCACTATATAGAGAGATTGTCTCATCACCGAAGCCGTCTTGATGTAATAACTATACTAAGACTGACATAATCATGGATTGTGAGGTATTCCTTGGATTACTTCTGCAATATATATATATATGAGACTATCTTGTATGGCATGGAGAAAGTTCAGTGATCAGGAAGTGAGGATCAGTGATATACTCCATCAAACTGAGCATGAGTTGAGTGCATGATTGTAATTACTATAGTTGATATTCCATGACTGTTGTAGACCTGCTTGTTGTATACTTGCTCATTTAACCCGCTTTGATGTCCTTGAAGACAAATCCTTATATGTCTCTTTTGTTGCCCTTCATTTGACTTCAACAACTTAGCTCTAATAACATGTTGAAAAATCTAGGGCAGTTAGCATTAGTAAGATTCTTCTAGACTTGATAACAATTTGTGACGTGCTTTTACAATTTATCTAAGCTTGATCTTCTTCTTATTATTAATGTGTGTGTTTACTTCATCAAACTGCTACCAAAAAGAAAGAGACAAGAACTCAAGAAGTTGGCATTCTGCCAAGGCCAAAACCTCTCCCTCTTGGAGAGGAAAACCCGCACGTAATTCTTTTGGGAGAAATTCCAATTCATAAACACCAAGACCATGACCCTTGACCTACTAGGCCACTCCAAGACCATGACAACAATCCTCTTCTTTGTCACTGCTGAGATAATCATCACTGTTGCTTCACTAATGTCATCATTACTGTACCTTCACTGAGATATTCATCATAACAATGAGATCATTGTGGTTGCACCATTGCCACACCTTTACTGAGATCTTCACCTTGTAATTTTGTTTCCATTAGGATCATGACTATACCGAGATCATAATTATGTTCGGGATGAATGTCGAGATAGAGTGTGATACTGTGGGATCACTGAGATCCTTGTCATCACTGCTACCCATCCAAATTTATAGTCTTGTACCCATTCGAAATTCAGTCCTGCACCCATTCGAAATTACAGTCCTGCAACATACAAAATTACAATCCTTCACCTCATACGAAATTTCAGAGATGTCCAAAATTCTATTCTTCTGTGGTGACTTCAGTTGCATATATATAGTAGTTTTGGCTCCATAAATAAGTTGATCTGTCACCATTAACTGTTATGTCTCCACATATGAGCCGACCTTGTTGTCTTCTTCATCGTTTAACATGCAGACTTCTTCAAGAGGATTGTGCTTGTCTTGGAGGGTTGTTCTAGACACTAGATTGACTCATATATATTACATATTTCCTCCCTCAAGAAGAGCTCTTTACACATGAATTTGACTCTTTGACTTTCCTAGGCCATGGAATGAGCAAGAAACTCATTCATATAATTTATAAAAATATATTTTTTTTCTTGACAAGTACAAAGATAAAAATTACTCTAACGAATACCGAACCTAGTTACACTTTTCCAACACCGCCTCGAGGCCCTTCCATGTGAAACGCTCCCTGACTGCCACGTATGTTTTTCTGAATCCTTGATGCCCTAACAATGGCGAGTCATGTGTCGCTAGAGCACTCTCTCCCTCAACTGCGAGCTAGGAACTAGAAATGTGTGCCCCTTGTAGTAGATTACCTCGTCCATCACCCGGTAGCGCTCATCTGCATGGTTCCCCTCCAGAATCTTGCATACCCTCCTATCTTTGGAATACTCTACCAACAATTGGGCCTTCCAATCATGGAAAATGCTCATGAGTGAGAGGCCTGCGGGTCTCCTGGATAGGGCATCAGCCACTACATTGTGTTTCCCCTGCACATACTTTATGTCGAAATGATAGGCCTACACCTTGCTGACCCATCTCTATTGTCTATATTTGAGGCTTGGCTGCCCCATGAAGTGACGAAGACTATTTTGATCAGTATTCACTCATAATCTGTTACCCACCAAATACTGCTGAAATTTGGCCAAGGCATGCATGATGGCCAGTGTCTCCTAACAACCCCGATTCCCTCTCTGGATGCATCGCACTCCATGGTGAAGGGCTGGGAGAAATCTGGAAGTGCCAATACTAGACAACTGCTCATCACCTCCTTGAGGTGGTCAAAAGCTAAATGTGTCCCATTTGTGCATGCGAAAGCTCCTTTCTTAGTCAAATCCGTGAGAGGAGCTGCTAACTGCGAAAACCCCTTGACAAACTTCTGGTAATACGTGCAAATGCCTAAGAAGCCCCTCAATGTTGTCACATCTCTAGGTACCGACCAATCACGGATAGCTCATATTTTCTCCTCATGTACCTTCACCCCATCCTCACCAACAATGTGCCCCAAGTAGAGCATCTCGGTCAGGCCAAACTCACACTTGGATAGCTTGGCATAGAACTATTGTTCCGCCAAAGTACGCAACACCTCCTCCAGGTGTTGGAGATGCTCCTCCCAAGTTTTGTTGTATATCAGTATGTCATCAAAAAACATCAATATAAACCTCCTCAACTGCCTTCGGAACACATGGTTCATACATGACTGGAAGGTAGTCGAGACATCGAAAGGTTGTCTTGGGGATGTCCTAATCCCTCACCCAAGTCTAATGGTACCCCGAACGCATATCTATCTTAGAGAATTACTTGGCTCCTCTAAGCTCATCCATCACCTCATCGATGTGATGTATGGGTTATCAGTTCTTCAATGTCTTCCTGTTGAGCGCTCGGTAGTCAATGCACATGCGCAAGGTCTTCACCAACATTATTGAAGAAGCAAAGGTACTGGAACTCAACCTGATGTGGCCCAACGCCAACAGCTCTTTGATAACCCGCTCAATCTCGTCTTTATAGGTCGTGGGGTGCCTATAAGGGGTGGTAATCACTGCCTACACACCAGGCTCCAACTCAATGGTGTGCTTGAATCCCTTGTCTAGAGGATTCCCTGGTGGAATATCTCCAAATACTACTGAGTATTTGTCTAACAAAGCCTATATGTCCGGAGGTGGCAACTGTGCTTGTCCCCAACCTCGAAACCCTCAACTCTAGTGCCCACGCTATGTCTACATGTTGCAGATTTACCTCCATCCTATGTGTTGAGATTGTCTGTGGTGGGTAGAAATGCATGCCTCTGAGGACCACCAGCTTGCCATCCGGGTCGGTGAACTCCATCTCCAGCTTCTTCCAATCAGTGGTAACTCGTCCAAGGGAGTACAACCACTCGACACCCATCGCCACGTTGGTGTCTGGTGTCTGGCACATCAACCACAAAGAAATGGTTTGTCATGGAGTAGTTCCCCATGGTCACCATTAAGGCGGGCACATACCGAATGCACTACATAGCCCGGTCACTCGACACCAAGACTTAAAAGCCCTCAAACTCGGTCGTGGTGATGCCCCTCCTTTGAATCAATTGCGCATCTATGAAGTTGTGGGTAGCCCCACTGTCAACTAAGATAGAGACCTGCTACCCTTGTATCGTACCTCTAATCCCTAATGTCAGAAATTTGGGGACCCCGCATAAAGAAGCAAGAACTCCCCCGGATGGAGCAAAGGATGCCCCTTCCTGTGGAGGTGGCAGTGGAGGTCCCCTCTCTGTCAGACTCTCACCATCTCCCACACCACACTCCAACTCCACCTCGTCCTCCAGATCACTATCTGAGAAGACCTCAATGTAGTGGGCTTTGCCAGCTATGCATCGATATCCTAGTGCCTAGCGCTCCCGACAAGTAAAGCACAGCCTCCTCCTCCTGAGGTCCCTCCAAGTCTCATCATCCAGCTGCCCACGCCCCTGGACTGCTCTCTGTGGTTGTGGCCTAGTATCACTCCCCTTCTGGGGGTAGGGAGTACATGCAGGAAAGGGTGCTCGTGACTTGGGGATGGCCCCTTATAAATCTCTAGCTTGCTTCCTACACTGTGGAGGGTCTGCGTGAACTCACCAGGCCACGCAGGGTCTTGAGTATGCCCTTTACGAAAGTGTACAACCTCCGAGCATCTAATAGGTCTAGCAACATCACTGAGACTCTTAAGAACTCCGATATGTCTTGCTCTGGGTTACCTGTTTGTCAGAGTTGGGTTAGCTCCCTGAAGTGAGCCTCCGGATCAGTCTGATCAAATCGCTCCACCACCCTCCTGGTGAAATCATCATATGAAGTCACATTTGCACGCCCCAACGTAGCCAAGCCATGAAACCACCAATCGTGGGCTTCCCCTTCTAAGTGCAGCGTCGCCATCTTCATGGCCTCCGGCTCTATCATCTGGTTGAGATCGAAATAAGTGTCCATCTTCCCTACCCATGCCCGAGCTGTGCACTTCGCAGTGAGGAAATACAACCCTTGCTCTTCTCATTATGCTCGAGCTTGCAGAAATCTCTAAAAGAGAGTGCTTCCCTGAAGTCGGCTCCCATGGACTGCAATTCCCTGAATTGCTCCCCCCATCTATGAAGGATCTTCCACCCCTGTTGGTTCATTCTGTGCCAAAGGCACAAAAGAGGGCAGTGTAGCTCGAGCTAGCCCACTTGTTGATGGAGGTTGTGTTGTAGGTGAAGGATGGTCGAATTGTTGAGAGGCCCCCGAAGTCTCTCCAAATAGAAACCCCCTAGGAGTGCTTCTCTCTCAGTTCTACATTTTGATCTCCTCTAGCATTTCCTTCTGACCCTTTGCTAATTCACTCAGAGCCTTCAAGAGGCTATCAAAGGCCATCTCTTCCTTACTCTTGGGCTCTCCATGTCTTCTACTACTACTGCCTTTCCCTTGTCCTTCGTGTATGGAGTGATTTCCAACTCTCTTTCTCTACTTCAATACCTCTGCCTCCTGTACGTAATATTATGTCGTTTCTCTTCACTCATAGGAGAAACTCCCCACAACTGAGCCAAGATCTGGGTTCCGATACCACTGTAATGTTCCTAACTAGGAAATTAAATGATACACAAAGAAAATAGACAAACCAACATCCATAAATGAGATATAACCAATAAACACCCATGAAAGCACTGGAAATAGAGAACATCTGAGCCATTTTATTAAAACTTTCTAGAGCAAATACGATAGTGATGGAAAGGTGCACCTGGGCTTGTCGCTAAGGACAAGCGTGACAAAACCCACGTGAGCAAATGGTGATCCTAGTGCTGCCCAACTGCTGGTCGAAAGGTGATCTACGTTGCCCACAAAATTGCGTTGCTCGCTGAGAAGGATGCGTTGAAAACCCCAGTTCCTATGCTCAAAAAATTCTGCAGCTTCAACTACCGACTCCTCAACAAAAACCCATGAAAACCCAGAAAGGGTTTGGCCTAGTTCAAACCTCTAAAGATCGACCTCCAAGAACCACGCCCTCCTCTTTATGTTGGCAATCTCGGCCTGTCTGGAAATGGCTGGGAAGCCCTCCAAATCACCGCCAAATACTGAGATGTTGTCCCCTATGGCTTTCATCCCTTTTCCCTGTTGACCCCAACTCTACAGCTCTTTCCACCAACTCCCATGTGAGCCCTAGAATGGCCCTCTGCGCAGTCCACAATAGTTGTAAGTCGAGCTCCCAAACACAGCAACTTCCTACTCCAAAACTACTCCCAAAGGTTGATCCTCTATTGTAACTCCAACTCCCAAACTTTCCCGGCAAGTGCTACCTGGATGAACTCCCAATCACCTTTGTGTGTTCCCCTCTTGCATGTTCCAGAAATACACTCTGCTGGTTCGAAGGTTGAGTGGTGTGACCACAAATCTCCTCTGGTTCTCCTCGAAGGTAGTGTGAAATGCCTTCCTAGGGCAGCACTCGAAATCCCATGAAGAAAGGTTGAGTCTCCCGCCTAACAAACTCGATGTTAAACAACCAAGTAACTCGGATAAGCAGCTTAAGCAACACAAATGAATTTGCTATGCAAAATGAATGCCTTGAGTTGGGTAGCTCCTCCTTGTAAATTTGTGGGCCTAACTTTCCCCATGTGGGCCCCTCTCTAAGCCATTTGATTCCCCTCCAAGGTAATTTGAATTACCCAAGTGCATTTTCCCACATGGGTGGCCCCCACCTTCCACTAGCAATTTAATTCAGCCTTCCTTTCTCCTAAGTCAAAAATGCTTGGGTTTCTTTACTCATCAAAATTTATGCAAAATGGTGGGGAGACCAAACCCTGTTACAAATTTATATGGGAAGGGACATGACAGCACTAATGAACAAAGTTCTAAATTTCGAGCCTTCCAACTTTTATAACGCAACATAATAGAAGATATGGCAGGATGCCACAATGGAGGAGTGCACTTCCATCATGAAAAATGATGTTTGGGATATTCTACAAAGAGTAGATAGAATGTCGATTGAAATTTCTAGTTGGCCGTACAAGATCAAGTTGTTACAGATGGTAGTTTTACCCACTCAAGTGGGTACCTAGAGGAAAAATTTTATCCTATTCATTTGACCTTCCAACTAGCAACCTTGACATTCAATAGATAGCAATGCCTCAGAGCTCTCCACATATGCCTTGATTAGTGCTTTCCATCATCTAACTTACTTCCTGAAGGAAGGAGAGTCATTTATTATAAGGTACACTAACCATTTCTGTAATTGTGTGTTTTCATTAAATGTTATGGGCATTCTAGTATGAATCACAAGTTAAGTTGGATAATTAATCGCTCTTGATTGTCTCCTTGTTCCACATTTAACCTTGGTAGTTATACCTTACCTTTAGTCCACTAAGACCTTCCTTGAGGATTTCTTTCCAATGTATAAGTTTAGAAACTTTGTTAACTTATCTCTTGTTTACCTTTTTAACAGCCTTGGATATTTTGTCGATAACATCATTAATAGGCCATTTTTCATCGAATATCATAAATTTTTCATGTTTGTTGGACACCTAATCCTCTCAGGGTAGGTGTGGAAGCTGAACTGCCAAAGGGAGTCCAAGAGACGACTTGGAATCTGAAACCAAGAGTCACACCAATGTATTATAAATGTACATCTTGTGAATAATAAAGCATTCACGTTATCCTATTTGGTTGTCTTCTCCATGTGTTTTTAACATGGTATCAAAGCGGGTGATCTCTTGCCCTACTCAAGTGTGTGCCACTTGTTTTTGTGGCCTTTCTATGCACGATTGTCCTGCAGCTCTGCCCATTTTTCCGATGTATAAAAAAATCGACATCTTCCCCTCTTACCCAGTTTTGCAGGTCTCAAATATCTACTTTTGTAACTCCTCTCGTAGACCATTTCATCTCTCTGCCAGCCACCCCTCTTGCAAATATGTAACACACTTTTTCTATAGAGTCGGATAGGTCATCAATGTGGTGAATAGTATGTTGTTTTCTTAAAATTTGTTGCTTGGAGACTGTTATACTGAAGGTTGTTGGAGGTTGCGTTGCTTCATTATCGTGACTAATTATGTTAATTCTTATACTACGCCACTATGTGGTATGTCAAATTTTATGACTCTGAGCCAGTTATCATTACTGTAACTGTGTTATTGAGTGTTATTATTGTCTTGAGCAAGCCTGACATATTGAATGTTATTGAGTGATATGTTGGTGCAGCGGAAGCTGTGGTAAACCCGGACTCCCACCGCTCTCATACAAACTTGACCTTCGTGCTCTCGAGCAGAGATACCGTTGGCATTACAGAAGACCAGCATCTCATCTACAAGGTTGTAATTGAGTTCGCCTTGTTCTAGCTTTGTCGTGTACCATTTTAACTCATTTTCAAATATTGTCGTGTTGAATCGCTTCGTGAACAATCTCTATTATGGGATACGCTATCGACTAGTATTTCGACATCCATATTGTTACTCTCGAAGTATAGTTGAGAGTGAGTGGGAGACTAGTCAGGAACGAATCTGCCATTAAGAAGAGACAAACACCCACTTTTTGTATGAACAATTCCAACACATGAAGCTCTCATCGTCCATCCCCACAGTTGCTTTAACTAAAGCAGAGCTCCCATATCTGACCTGCACCCACACCGAGAGACTATACTTGACATATTGCTTTAAGTTTTCCAAAGTTTGAAGAGGTGAATGAAATAACTATTATCGATTTCATACCACAACATATTTACTGCCATCATCCTGACTCTCTGTATGCAGTGCTATGCTCAAGCTGCCAATACCATTCCAGTCGTTGGTTCCATTATCAAAACCGAGATTTCAAAAAATCTCTCAACCATAAAGAGGCGTAGCAAGATAAGGCAGACACTGTGTAAAGGCAGAAGCATCGTAATAGGGTTCCCCATGTGAAGCAGTGGTTGTGTTTGCACAAAAAAATCAAAATGTTAGTGAACAATACCAACTTCATTCTTGGAATAATGCTTGGTGCAAGGCGTGCCATAGCAAAAACACTGAAGAAGAAACAACAACAACTGCATCTGGGTGTGAACAGTTTGCGTTGAATTGGTATCACTTGGTTATTGCTCCCTACAAATTTGATGTTGTGATATATGGGTCTAGTTGAGTCATGGGATGTTTGATTATGAGACTTGTTATTGTATGCATGTCGGTGTTGCATTGATTAAAGATTGAATGTTGTGCGTTGAGTCCTTTCTTGAAGACCGTGTTGGTGTTAGCGCTTTGGTGAATGTTAAAGCATTGGTGAATGGCATAAGTAATTTTTAATATGCCTTGGTGAATGATATTAAATTCCTTGATTTATCGTTGCATAAGTGCGTATGGTTCATGAGAGCAGTGTTTTTAAATGATCAAATGAGCACATGTATACATAGAGTTTTGGTGGGCCGTAAGGTATATAGTGATATATGTTGAAAGTTGGCCTTAATGGTTGCTCCAAGGCCTACCATCAAGGCTAAATATTGTTTGTAGAAGAAGATATTGCATAATTGCTAGTGATAGAATTAAAGCTCACACTCTTTATTTGCTAGTTGTTAAGAAAAATGGCTAAGCTTGAGAGAATATTATAGTTATTGAGACCTCTAACTGTATCCACTACTGACAACACAGTCAAAATCAGTAAAGACATTATTGTTGACATTCAAAAGTATATACAAGATGCACAAGAGAAGATAGAATTTTTGCAGCTTGAATCTCAGCTTCAGCAAGAAGAATTACAACAGTGGAGTCATCATTTTGAACATGTTTCTGTTCGAAACATTGAAACAGACTCCCATCAACAACAAGAATATAAATTGAGGTTGATACACATTCAGTGCCTAGTTCAAGAGTAGATTTACATGCAGATGCAATAGTTCAATCTGCACTTCCCAAGCCCATCATCAGACCTTGGGAAGCGCTTGTCCATAACAAGCACAAAACCAATATTGGATATGACAAGGATGTGTCAATTCATATTTCAGACTATTCCAAGTCAATCTGATTTCAAAGTGTTGGATTTCTTCAAGTCGGTTCATCTTAACTTGTTCCTCCTCCTCTACAACAATAGATTGTGAAATGCCAACATTGTGACAAAGTTGGCCATGTGAAAGATCATTGTTTTGATCTTCATCCATGTAAGCAATGTCATAAAACCACTCATTCTTCAAACAGATGCTTTAGAAACAAGCCTCCTCAAAGAACAAAGATTCGCCTTGGATCGATCGCTTCTTGACAATGGGCTTCAACAGCGAAGAATATATTTCAGTCACATGTCAGAACTTGTTCTAGAGTATTGAATAATCTTGCAATTGAGTTTTCTCCATCTTCTCACCTTGTATTTGACAAGGGGGAGAATGATGGTCATATACAAACTTCAAAGCCACATCAAGTGACCCTGAGCCACAAACTGCCAACTAGATTCAGAGTTGTAGCCAAACACAGAGATGCCCTTTAGCATGTCGTTGGTTGGTGATCAACCTTAAACCATCTATGCGGATTTGAGACCTCCCTTTTCAGGTTGAGCCTCTCCCTCTTCAAAGAATGGCGGACACTTGCTTAGCATAACACTTTAGCTTCTTGCAGTCCTGGAAGAGTTTTAGGAATTGCATTAAGCATTCCAGAATTGGTGGTCATCCTTAAACCACCACAGGTTATAGACCTCCATTTTCCAAGTTGAAGCTCTCCCTCTCCAAAACATTAGAAACACTTCCTCTAGCAGAAGATTCTAGCTTCTTGCCAGACTTGGAAGAGTTATGGTAACTACACTAAGCGTTCTAGTGTTGCTGGTAATCCTTAAACCACCACCATATGCCAACATTTTAGACAGCACATTCAGCCTAGTGCTGCCATGCATTTTTACACATTTTGTATTACAGCTCTCTTCTTGGACTCATACATACCCTTTCGGATTAAGGGGGGCAATGTTGGACACCTAATCCTCTAAGGGTTGGTGTGGAAGTTGAACAGTCAAAGGGAGTCCAAGAGACCACTTGGAATATGAAACCAAGGGTCACACCAATGTATTATAAATGTACATCTTGTGAATAATAAAGCATCCACGTTTATCCTATTTGGTTGTGTTCTCCACGTGTGTTTAACAATGCTAAAAAAGTATACCTACTTCAAACCCTAATGTATAACAGAAATCTTTTAGTTGAGGGTGGAATGTAGGAAAGTTATCTTGAAAACGTATAAGATGTATATCAACCTCCTAGGCTATCGCCAATGGCTTCCTCATACATATCATCTCATTTTCACATTGAGCCTTTCTTTATTGAATACCTTTCTTGGGTGTAATTAACAAGCTCCTTCCTTAGCTTAAAAAACTCTCATTTAATTACCTCTAAGTCTTATTGGGGAAACATTGTTGATTTGAAGTAGCATCCAATGTGCTCCAGCCATGAAAATTGGTGGAGAGGCTAAAGCACATGAGATCTCCAAGACCTAGAAATGGTTTGGGCAGATCCTAATCGGTTTGGGAGATATTAAAATAATTAATATTTTTAATGGAGTTCCTAAGTCTAAACTTAGGAAAAATAAAATATTAATGGGTATTAATATAACATTGGGTTAGAAGGTTCCAAAAGTCATGGATCAAGCCAAATCTAATCTTAGTCATTGATTAGAGATCTAATCTCGGTCATTGATGGACCAACGAGAAAAGTATAAGAAGAGGCTTGAGGGTCAGTTGCAGAACGCACTAGAGTGACCAATCATCCATTTTGTTAGAGCGAGGTTGCTAAGCAAAGTTAAATCAGTGATCAGCAACGAAGGGCAGTGAGTACGAGGCAAAGGGGCAGGGACAATACTAGGAGACCAGCACAAAAGCAGAGCGAGCGAGAGCAATAGTTAGTCCAGGTAGCACAGAGCCCAAGGAGACTGTGTCATCCACGCAGAGGGCAGAGGGAGTGACGCAGAGGCTCCCAAAGGTTGCGCAATGCCTCAGAGGGCAAACACAGATGGTCCTGGGGCTGACGCAGGTTAGCAGGAGGCTGACGTAGAGGCCAGAGGGGCCAGAGCTGAGTTTCAGTTGTGTTGGAGAGGGTTTCGTGGGACAGGTTTTCTGAATACCTATTTCCGAATAGAGAGGTAATGCTACCGTGTATTTTTATCTATCTCGCTGGTCAAGCACCCGATTGTACTTAGATAGACTGCATAATAATATAACCCTCTGAATAGTTGCATCGGTTTTTCCGCATTGGGTTTTCCTGGGGAAATTGGTCCAAAAATAACGTTGTCACTTGTGTGTTTGTTTTCTTTCAATTGATGATCTGTAGATGTTGTGATTGTATTGTGTTTATTTCGGTATTTAAATGTATTAAATAACTTTTACGATTTTAGACAAGTAGAAGAAATAAACCAGCATAATACAGATTAATTTTCTAATGGATAGACTTAGAAAATTCAACAAACATCTCTTGTAGGCATTACATCCAACGACAAACAGCAGGGTTGAAACCACTAAGGTGACCATAGTAGCTAATCTAATTGTTTACCTAGACCTAAAGTGCCTAATGAAGCTTTACATTAAACTGCGATATTTTGCAGTAACAAGTAGAGCATTGAAAATCTCAAAGTGAGGCTTGTTTCTATTGGAGAAATAGGGAGGGTGCAATATCAATGTGATTTCTCCTTCTTTAATTGCTTGTGAATATGTTTAGCCATTTTATTACTATTGTTATGTTTCTTCACCAAACAATTATCAAAATCATACATCATGAAGATCACAAAAAATAATACACACAAGATATAGGCTCCAAACGCTAACGCAAAACCCCTCCAAGGGGAAACCCCAAAAAAATCTACTCTTATTATAGAATCCAATCAAATGAGAAATCCAAGACCCAAGAGCAAAAAAAAATGTCCCACAAGCACCAAATCAACCCTTCATTTAACCCATTAGATGTCGTGATTCTATCTGCAAGAGGAACTCAAAAAACGGGTTCACCATTTCGTCATTAGTCCTTGGGAGACTTGTATTAAATCACAGGAGGAGCTCGCTTCCCTTCACAAAACATTTGCCTCTGCAACTTCGCTTGTCTATTACAAGAGATCCACAAAAAACTTGTCCAAATGAGGAACACGCTGGCCAATTTACAGTTGTTCGCGTGTCCTGAACAGTCGTGTCCTTTGAGCAAGTCGACTTGGTCATTTGAAGGACCGACTTGGTCTTGGGGATAATTTGACTCATTTTTAACATAAATAAATTATTTTCCTTTTTCTTTTTTTTGCTTATAAAATACATAATGATACAAATACAATTATGAAGATTGAACTTAGTTATATTCTCCAACACTCCCTCTTGACTAGGGAGGTATTCATAATAGTACACCTCGTACAACCATACTCTCAAACTAAAATATTCTCATAAGAAGAGTCGGATTTGATAAGCCATCTTTTAGCATCAACATCATAACCAACATTGTCAACATAGCAAGGTCTTAACTAACAAGCTCTATCTCTCCACTAGATCAAAGCACAATGTTAGGAGGCTTGACGTGAGGCACCACACTACCTCTCAAGGCAGATACCCATCTGGAAGTTCATCGGGTAAGTCCTTCTAAGACTATCCTTATCTTTGATTCCAATCCTCAAAGAATATTGGTCCTCTTCAACCACTCTTGTCTTGAATACCCTATCCAATCTTCAAAGAGTGTCAATCTAAGAGACTTCTTCCTATCTTGGATTTCCAATCCTCAAGGAGCACCAATCTTAGATGTTTATCCAATCCTACAGACCCCATTCTCCCTCCATGGCCTTCACTAGAGGTATGGTTGTTAGTCCTGGCCTAGTGCATGACACATGAACAAGAAAATATAATGTCCGTCATCACTCCCTCTTAACCATGGAGATAATCCTCATTTCCTCTTGATAAGGGGAATAGACCCTTGCTCCCTCTCAACTAGGGAGAGACAATCACAAGTCTAAGCTTGTTTCATACTTCACCAACACCAACATAGCAAGGCCTTAACTAACAAGCTCTATCTCTCCACTAGATCAAAGCACAATGTTAGGAGGCTTGACGTGAGGCACCACACTACCTCTCAAGGCACATACCATCTGGAAGTTCATCGATAAGTCCTTCCAAGACTATCCTTATATTTGATTCCAATCCTCAAAGAATATTGGCCCTCTTCAACCACTCTTGTCTTGAATACCCTATCCAATCTTCAAAGAGTGTCAATCTAAGAGACTTCTTCCTATCTTGGATTCCCAATCCTCAAGGAGCACCAATCTTAGATGCTTATCCAATCCTACGGACCCCATTTTCCCTCCATGGCCTTCACTAGACATATGGTTGTTAGTCCTAGCCTAGTGCATGACACATGGACAAGAAAATATAATGTCCATCATCACTCCCTCTTAACCAGGGAGATAATCCTCATTTCCTCTTTATTAGGGAATAGACCCTTGCTCCCTCTCAACTAGGGAGAGACAATCACAAGTCTAAGCTTGTTTCATACTTCACCAATACATCAGTGACTTATTTAGTGCAGAATTTTAGTAGTTGCAGCATTCCTCCTTTCTTTTGCGTCATCGTGTCTTACTTCTTGACAGTGTTTCTTCGCTCCTAATAGCATTACATCATATCAAACCGTGACTTTTTGGGATCTTAACAAACTTTTATGCAACATTGTCATCAATTGGATCATCTATTTATTTTTAAGGAGCCAAACTTTTTGCAACTGCAACACATTTTATTTTACAAGGATTTGCCTCATATTCATCAATGAGTCAAATCAGCTTTCCAAAAATTAATGTTCATCCAATCCATGTGTTTTCAAATTAGAGAGTTGTCAGTACTATATCATCAAGCAATCTTTTCTTCAAGCTTCCTCACATGTTTTTGCAATATGTCCCACCTGTTAAAATATGCAACTACAATCAAATTCCACCTTGTATAGCTCATATGATGGAGATGATGATGGCATTGGATTCCTCTTTTCGAGAGGACCAAAATCGACCTAAAGATCGCCCCATTTGGACAAGCAGAAGTTGGTTTTTGAATTTATGTACACACACATGAACATTTGGACAAGTCGGCCTCAGCATCAAATGGACATTAATGGACACCCAAGAAAACCTATAAATACAAGTGACCTAGAGCTCATTTGGACATCAATCAAGCATCTTCTTCTCTTCTTACTGAATTGGTTTGCATAGTGTAGTATACCTAGGGGGGATAATATGGGGTAGAGAGGGAGGTACCCAAGGGAATAATGTAATAATGGGATGGGCCATAGTAATAAATAAGGTGGTTAATCTGTATCATGTAAGTGACCACAAGTAGTTAGCAATAATGTAATAAGCCCGTGGTATTAGATAGATGGTATTGAGAGAACCATGGTAATGACCCATGGTATTGTATGTATGAAGCCTATATAGAGGCTAGAGACTCCCCATTGAGAGATGTCAAGGATTATTGTATGAACAAGCATATGGCTTGTGGAGTGTTCTCCTTCTTTAAGGAGTGAATGTATGGTGTTGCCCTACCTTAAGGCTTTGATTAATAAAGTGAAGCATTTCCATATTCAGATCTTATTATTCTTGGGTTTATTTCTATTATCTTATATTTTTTTATCAAATCTATAACAAGTGGTATCAGGGCTTCAGGAATTTCTTCTGCACATTAATATTGATAGTACCCATAGATTCCATCCAAAGATATCCCAAAACAACATCCATGTTATCCATATATGAAGCATAAAGATTAGATTGCAATACATACTTGTCCATAGAAATCTTCAAATCTTTATAAACTTGCACCTACTCATTAAAAACCTGTGTGTGCTCCATGTGTTTTGCTAGCACCTGTAATTTTTTTGCCAAATTGACATTTATGAGATTTTGCTTGCAACGAGGATTTATGGACACAACTATCTTCTCCTTCTGAATGAATCCATGAACCTGCAATAAGGAAATACCAGTAGAAAATAACCCCTTACATGTCTCATTCTCCTGTTTTCTAGCATGAGACCATTTGTCTAAAAGGGCTCTTTTGAATTCTAATCTGAAATTTTGGGCAACTGCTTGTTGGCATGTGAGTACAACCATCTGGCAACTTCATCTTGGAACCCAAGCAGTAATAGAACTTTCCAAAGTTTCCCTAATGTGAACTTTTGATTCTGTATGAATTTTTCAATAGTAGGGCTATCATCTTTTCCTGTAAAAAACATCTTGCTAGACGGCACGAAAAAAAATCACTGACTTGCCTAAAATTTAAAATGGTCGCAGTTTAGTCAATGTTGCTCAGAATCTTTATTATGACCTATTTTCGGAAATGGAACAACCATTCTGCATCTTCCCATGTGGTAGAAATCTCGATCTAAGCACTAGAATTTCTTATTCGCACTGCAACTATCCCGTCGTCACAAAAAAATTCTGAAAAAGCGTTGATTTTAAAACAGCGATATCTCCCTCATCTGGACTTCGATTCGACTGATTTTTTTTTTAACTTGGGTATTTTTTCACAAACAATCCAGATCTGCAAATTTTGCACCAGAACGTACAAATCTGCGCCATAAACTCGCCACCTCGAAAAATGTCTGCAACCCAACTAATTTATAAATCAGCAATATCTCCCTCATCCGAACTCCGATTCGACCGACTTTTTTTTTGAACTTGGGTATTTTTTCACAACAAATCCAGATCTGCAATTAGATTCTGCAGATTTTGCACCAGAATGTACAAATATGCGCCATAAACTTGCCGCCCCGAAAAATGTCTGCAACCCAACTGATTTTTAAATCAGCAATATCTCCCTCATCCAAACTCCAATTCGGCCGATTTTTTTTTGAACTCGGGTATTTTTCACAAACAATCCAGATCTGCAATTAGATTTTGCATATTTTGCAACAAAACGTACAGATCTGATCTGCAAACTCGCCGCCCCAAAAAGATGTCTGCAACACCACTGATTTTTAAATCGGTGAGATCTCCTTCATCCAGACTCCGATTCGACTGATTTTTTTTTCAAATTGAGTATTTTTTCATCAAAAACTCATATCTGCAATTAGATTTTGCATCAAAACGTACAGAACTGATCTGCAAACTCGTCGCCTCAAAAAATTCCTACAAAAATAAATAAAATATTCTCCTCTTTTGCCCAAGAAAGTGCTCTGATACCACTTGTTATAGATCTGATCCAAAAATATAAGATAATAGAAATAAACCCAAGAATAATAAGATCTGAAGATAGAAATGCTTCACTTTATTAATCAAACCCTTAAGGTAGGGCAACACCATACATTCACTCCTTATGGAAGGAGAACACTCCACAAGCCATATGCTTATTCATACAATAATCCTTGACATCTCTCAATGGGGAGTCTCTAGCCTTCTATATAGGCCTCATACATACAATACCACGGGTCATTACCATGGTTCCCTCAATACCATCTATCTAATACCATGGGCTTATTACATTATTGCTAACTACTTGTGGTCTCTTACATGATATGGGTTAACCACCTTATTTATTACTATGGCCCATCCCATTATTACATTATTCCCTTCGGCACCTCCCTCTGTACCCCATATTATCGCCCCTAGGTATACTACACACAGGTTTGACGAAGGAAGCTCGCACAAGGTCTGACTTTTCAGGTTTGCAGCTCGTATGGATTAGTGTTAAGTTATGGTATGTTCTATGCTTATAACAGTTTACTTCTTTTTCTTATTATATTCCACAGATTAGCAATCACATGTACATAAAGTAAAGTGCAGATAGAACATTAAACGATCGACAGAAAACAAGCCAAGACAAGAGACACAAGATGTGGCAGCTAGCCAGGGACAAACGCCACAATGTGTGGGGAAACCCTTTGATCAAATCTTCTTTTATCATCAATAATTCAACAAAAAGAAATGGTACAATAAATCTGATTCATATCAGCAGTAGCAAACCCTAGATCAACAGCATCAGCATTAGCGACTTCATCATCAAACTAGGGCAGACAATATCTCACAAACCGACCGTCGGATCGGCTTGATTCCACCACCAAAAGTTGCGGCTTTTAGAGGAGGTTCAGATGAATCTACAGCGCAGTCCAGATGAGGAGATCTTCTAGTCCACGTAGGTCAAACTTTACTTCTGCAGTTGCAACTTCAGTTTCAGCAGCTTCCGGCTTCAAACTAGGGCAGTCGATATCTTGCAAACCGTCCGTCGGATTGACTTGATTCCAATACCAAAAGTTGCAGCTTTCAGAGGAGGTTCGGATGAACCTACAACGCAGTTCAGATGAGGAGATATCCTAGTCCACGCAGGTCAATCTTTACTTCTGCAGTTGCAGCTTCAGTTTCAGTAGCTTCCGGCTTCACATGCGTGAGGGAGAGACCCTTTTTCTGCGCAATAGAGGAGACTCTTTTCTGCGTAGTAGAGAAAGCAAGATGTGATGAGATGAGTGAGTCCAAATGAGAAAAATCCTATATTTATACACAACGTTGGTGTTTGAATAGATGCCACTACTGAGCTTCTGAGCTTACATGAGTTATAGGTTGCCAATTTTAACACTCCCTCTCAACTAGGGAGAACTTCATCTGCAATCTGTCTATCGGTCGTTACTATTCATCCATCAAATGCGCTGCCCTATATAGCCTGACCCTTGCCCTGCTCTGCTCTATTCTGCCTGTTCTTCTTTGTCTTGTTCTGCCCTATATTGATCTATACTGTTTTGCTATGTTCTGCTCTGCTCTTGCATTGTTCTGTTCTGCTCTGCTTTTATCCGAATTATGAAGAAGAAGAAATGATTAAGGATGTACCATACAGACTCAAAGTATGTACCACTAGTCCCAAACCAATCTCAACCAACCCGAAGTCAGCGTCATAGTGAGTACAACTCCACTGGTCTCAGACCAGTATCATCCTCCACTGACTCAAGGTCAGTCTCAGAGAGTGTACCACTGGTCCCAGACCAGTCTCAACCAACCCGAAGTCAACGTCCTAGTATGTACCACTCTCACTGGTCCCAAACCAAGTACTACACTAACACGAAGTCATTCTCAGAGTATGTACCACTGGTCCCAGACCAGTCTCAACCGACCCGAAGTCAGCGTCATAGTATGGTACAACTCCTACCACTGGTCCGAGACCAGTATCATTGATCCCAGATCAATGGAGGTCATCCTAGCGTAGGGAGTACGGTAGATACAACGATGCGTCCATCGGTACTACTATAGTCCCTAACCTCATTTCCCTGCTCATTGATCAGATGAGAGGTACTTCCCATGTCTCCCAAACTGCATGGGTAGGATGCCTCGACAGGAGAACTAATCAATCTTGTCCTCACAAGAGAACACATCAATCCTGCTACAATCGCCATCAGGAACACATCAATCCAGGCCGCCATGGAGAACACATCAATCCAGGCATCACAGGAGAACACATCAATCCTGCTACAGTCGCCATGGAGAACACATCAATCCAGGCCTCACAGGAGAACACATCAATCCTGCTACAATCGCCATGGAAACACATCAATCCAGGCCTCACGGAGAATAATCTTCCTGCTACACAAGAGGGAATCATCCTGTTCACAGATAGTGAATCATCTGCCCACAAAGAGCCAATCATCTGTTCCCAATGCCCAACCCCAGGGAGGGTGAGTCAACCCTGTGGTCGTATGTTGCTCCATAAGAACCGCAAGCACCTCAGAGCTCCTAAAGCTCAATGTATGCAACATGCAGGACCCTTGTACAAGGGTTCTTCACGACTCAAGTCGTTTGGGAAATCACAGATTACTGTTTTCTTGGGGCTTTGAAAGGTGTATCGACCTGTACATCATCTTAATGCGATGGAGCCTCCTTGCTCATCGACTTACCATATCCCAGATGATGTCTATCTGCTGGAGCAATCGACGAATACGAGATTCTATATAATCGAATCCCACCTCTGGTTTTTACAAGGACTGACAGTGGTATGTGTTCAAACAACTCACAGAAGAGCTTTTGCAACCAGACTGCCTCACAGGAGGCCATGCTAGCAGCTATATACTCTGCTTCGGTGGTGTTTGTAGTTTCAGCCCATAGAAACTTCAGAAGTCTTTGATCATGTAGCATGGCCCGAACAGCTTCCACAATCATGCAGTTCTTCCTTCCCGCCACACCATTCTGCTCAGGAGTATGTGGTGTAGTATTCTCCCTCTTAATGCCAACCTCAAGTATGCCTGAGCGAACGACCTGTAATATATTGGAGGTCTCGCTTTGGCTTGAGGGGAATGGTCCCTTTTGAGCTTTCCTTCGACACATCCTGGACATACACCTTTCTCTACTCGGAATTCGAGCATCCCTGTCACCATTTGTCTTACACCGGGTAGAGCTTTATAATGAAGGTGGGCAAACCTTCGATGCCAAAGTTCGGACTGAAGAGATGTGTCATAATATATGACATCTAGCGGACTTCCATTGACCTGATATAATGAATCAACACGAAACCCAAGAGTGAAGACATCTTTAACATTATTTTTCCATATACGTACCTTGCCATCGCTGAAGGTTACCTTGTAGCCTTTGTCTTCCATTGCCGAGATGGACACCAGGTTCTTTTTGAGGTCAGGTGTAGCCTTTGTCTTCCATTGCCGAGATGGACACCAGGTTCTTTTTGAGGTCAGGTGCATTTAATACATCCTAGAATTTCTAGCCTTCTTGAATGGTTGTCCTCTTCCTTGATTCCCAGCTCTCCTCTTACCTTTGCTATTGAATTTGTAATTCCTTTGATTGCCATCATAGGGATTTTGATCATCGTCTCGGTGTGAGTCCTTTCTATCAGGGCACTCACTTGCATAGTCACCTGCTTTATCGCAGATGTAACATCGTCCTTTTCTTCCACCCTTAGGTCTAGCGTTTCCTTTTGATTTAGTCCCGAAATTATTTCTTTTCTTAGCTTGAGAAGAAGAGGCAGCAGGTGGACCTTTAGGCATGGGTATTTCTTGCTCTTCTACCCTTGTTTCTTCTTGAATGCATCTAGCCATTAATTCCTCGAAACCAGGAATTACATTATAGTTCAGAAGAGTAGTCCTGAACACGTACCATTCGGATGGTAATTCTCCAAGAGTCGTGAGTGCCATTTCCCTGTTAATAATAGCCTCCCCAATAGATAGGAGATCGTTCTTGATCTTGGTTATTCTTAAGAAGTATGCTTTCATACTCTCATCTTTACCCTTCTTGATTTCTCTCAGTTTATTTCTAAGAAACAAAACTTGATTTGCATCATTAACTTTAAATAACCTCACCAGTCTATCTTAGGTTTCCTTGGAGGTCTCCAGTTCAGAGATGTAGGCCACCAAGTGCTTGTCGATAGAGTCCCGGATGATCTTCTATTTTGACTTCTGCGGTTTTCCATTTGTTCCATGCAGCAGCGGATGCATTTGATGGAGGCTCAACAATATTGCCTCTTACATGGTCCAGCACTCCTGGATCTTCTAGGATTAGATCGATAGACATCTTCCATCCGTGATAGTCATCTTTCTTACGAAGCTTGCCTTTCGTAGAGTGTTGAGGACCCCATAGTTCTTTTAGGATAGCCTCGCCAATCTTCTCTTCGGGGATTGCTCTTGCTCTTGCTCGGGCTTTGTCTTCACCTCAACTCTGGTACCATGTTAAGTTATGGTATGTTCTATGCTTATAACAGTTTACTTCTTTTTCTTATTATATTCCACAGATTAGCAGTCACATGTACAGAAAGTAAAGTGCAGATAGAACATTAAACGATCGACAGAAAACAAGAGACACAAGATGTGGCGGCTAGCCAAGGACAAACCCCATAATGTGTGGGGAAACCCTTTGATCAAATCTTCTTTTATCTTCAATAATTCAACAGAGAGAAATGGTACAATAAATCTTATTCATATCAGCAGTAGCAAACCCTATATCAGCAGCATTAGCATTAGCGGCTTCATCATCAAACTAGGGCAGACGACATCTCACAAACCAACTGTCGGATCGGCTTGATTCCACAACCAAAAGTTGTGGCTTTCAGAGGAGGTTCAGATGAACCTACAGCGCAGTCCAGATGAGGAGATCTTCTAGTCCACGTAGGTCAAACTTTACTTCTGCAGTTGCAGTTTCAGTTTCGGCAGCTTCCAACTTCAAACTAGGGCAGTCGATATCTTGCAAACCGTCTGTCGGATTGACTTGATTCCACCACCAAAAGTTGCAACTTTCAAAGGAGGTTCAGATGAACCTACAGCACAGTTCAGATGAGGAGATCTTCTAGTCCACGCAAGTCAATCTTTACTTCTGCAGTTGCAGCTTCAGTTTCAGCAGCTTCCGGCTTCACATGTGTGAGGGAGAGACCCTTTTTCTGCGCAGTAGAGAAGAGACTCTTTTCTGCGCAGTAGAGAGAGAGAGATGTGATGAGATGAGTGAGTCCAAATGAGGAAAAGTCCTTTTATTATTTATACACAATGTTGGTGTTTGAATAGATGCCATTGTTGGGCTTCTGAGCCTACATGAGTTGTAGGTCGGCTTGATAATAATTCCATAATCAAAATACATTCATATCTCCGTGAATACTTATCGGAATCGGATGATCTTTATATCAATCCTACACCTCTCGACGAGAGGAATCTAATAAAAATATTATCAGCCATGAATAAGATGACCCACATGAAGTTTTGCCCTGGTTGCCAATTTTGACAATTAGGCTTTCTATTTTCTGGTCGCTCGCATACCACAGGCCTAAATCGACCACAGGCGCATGCTTACAGGGCCCAAGATAGCGTCTGGGAAGCTTTAGTTGCACGCATGTCAACATAGCGACTAGAGTTTTGAGCCAAACTTTCACATTTGACTGAAGTTGACCACGGTCGGCCAAAAGCTAAAGGGTTTCTTTTTGTACCACGGTGACTCTGGAAGTCTGTTTCAAATTTGTATTAGGTTCTTTTGTTGGATATTTATTAGGCTCTTTGTACTCTTTGCTGAACATTTTATGACGATCTAATAGAATAATAATTTCAAAGGGTTTTCCTCCTTACGGAGTTTCTCCCTGGTCTTTGACCAAATTTGGTGTCTCTTGTTGATGTGTTGATTGTCTCCCTTGTCATTGCATTTATTGTTTTATTTTCAATTATTACTAATGAATGGAAAGAATAATTGTAATTGGAAATATTGCTAATTGAAGTGAGAAATTGGGCTAAAGTAATTGATTTAGCATTGAACAATCTGAAAATTAGCATGGTATCAGAGCTAAGGTGAAGGACAAACCCAAAAGGAGACATGATTTGATGCAATCATCTTTGGAAAGTTGCAAGAGCCAATCTAGTCAAAGTCAAGATGACTTCCTTCTTCACAAGGGATGAGAAGTTGGGTGACTCATCCAATTTTGCTGCATGGAAAGTCAGGTTGGAGATCATAGCTGATAACAATGATGTTTCGGACTACATTCAAGGAAGAGTACCTGAGCCTCCGGAAAATGCTTCCGCTGCTGTCAAAAACAACCATAAGAAATCTGAGTTAAAAGCAAAGTAAATTATAGTTGATGGTTTACAAGATAATTTACTTGCATATGTTGGAAACTTGAGAAGGTCTAAAGACATGTATGATAAGATAGCTGGCATGTATGAAGTCAACAATTTGAATGAAATCATATCCTTGAAAGATCAACTCAAAGACACCAAGATGAATAAAGGAGAGTCTGTGCAATCCCACATAATGAGGATATCTCATCTTAAAGACCAATTGCAAAGAGTTGGAGAATTTGTGTGTGACGGGGAATTGGTGATTGTGACTCTAAGAGGTCCCCCTCCTATTTGGGAAACCTTCATTACTGCCATAAGCAACAACAATGTCCTCCTGTCATTTGATGAAATTGTTGGAAAACTCACTTAAGAAGAGTCAAGGATGATATCAAGAGGAAGAATCCAAAAGCATGAAGAAGGAAAGCATGCTGAATTCATCACTCATAATAAGAAGAAGAAGAAAGGGAGAGATCCATCAAGAAAGCCTCCTCCTCGAAATGAAAGTAGAAGAAAGGAATACATGAACATCAAATGCTACAACTGTCATAAGAAAGGCTGCTATGCTCAAGAATTCCCCGAGAAGAATAATGGACCACACTCCAATACTAGAAGCAACAACAACAGTTTCAACGATTAAAGAAGAAGAGATGACCGAAGAAATGACCGCAATGGAAGAGATGAAAGAAGAAGAAAAGATGCTCCAAGTGACCATGAAGAAGATTGTCGTCCTCAAAAGAAGTCAAAATTCTCTAGGTATGAAAATAGTGTTTCAAATCAATTTGAATATATTCATATTTCTGCCCTTACTAGTTCATCTCCTTCGGATTCGTGGGATACTTGGTTAGTTGATAGTGGGGCCACTGATCACTTTTCTGGTTATAAGGAAGTTCTCTCTAATTTGGTAGAGAGGGAGTCAAATTTGAAAATCATTCTTGGAGAAAACTCCACTCATCCCGTTAAAAGGTTTTGGGTCCGCCAAATTTCATTTAAATTATGGGGAATTTGTTTTGCTACATGATGTGATGTATGTGCCTGGGTTGAAGAAGAATTTGGTATCAATATCTGCTTTGGAAGACAAAGGGATGAGGGTTGCCTTCATCAAGGGAAAAGTTCTTACTTGGCTTGTGGGATCACCTATGAAAGATGCATTCACATTGGGATCGAGATATGAAGGACTCTACAGGGTCCCTGGGAGACCAATTCTAGCATTGGTTCATAATACTAATCATCTAAGCGAATTATAGCACTAAAGGTTGGCTCATCTACATTATGATGCTCTTCCAAAATCGCAGAAATTGGTCTCAAGGATTCCAAAGGTTCAAGTCCAACATGATGGAGTATGTTCGGGTTGTGCAAGTAGAAAAATGACAAGGGGACCATTCCCCTCCAGTGAGAACAAGACAAATGACATCCCCCATCTCATTCATTCTGATGTATGTGGTTCGATGCCCGTGCAGTCTATTGGTGGCCATCTCTACTACATTACATTCATTGATGACTTTTCAAGGAAAACATGGATATACTATTTGAAGCATAAGGATGAAGCCTTCGAAACATTCAAGGAGTTCAAAGCATTGGCTGAAAATCAAACATGAATGAAGATCAAAATATTCAAGTTCGATAATGGTCGAGAATACATGTCAAACGAGTTCATTGACTTTTGCAAGAACGAAACAATTGTGCCATATACTACTGAACAAAATGGTCTAGCTGAAAGGAAGAACAGGTCTATAGTAGAAGCTACTCGAGCGATGCTCCATGATCAAAAGTTGCCTAAGTTCCTCTGGGCCGAAGCTTCACATGTTGTTGTATATGTTCAAAACAGGTTGCCTCATCAAGCTTTGGAAAACAAGACCCTGAAAAAGTGTTTACAGGTGTCAAGCCCGACATTGATCATCTCCACATATTTGGATGTCCCATGTATTTCCATGTGCTAAAGGACAAAAGGAAGAAATTGGAAGCTACAGGAAGAAAAGCTACATTTGTTGGATATTGTGAAAACTCTAAAGCATTTAAAATATATATTATTGGTCAAAGGAAGGTTGAAGCAAGCCCTCAGAGCATGGTACGCCTGCATAGACAGTGATTTGATGAAGTTGGGATTCACAAGAAGCAATGTCGATCCCAACCTCTACTTCAAGGTAGTCCAAGGTATGTCGTTGATTTTGGTTTTATATGTTGACGATCTATTCTTCACAGGTAGTGAGCCTCTAATAATCGAATGTAACAAGGAGCTAGCCTCTGAATTTGAGATGAAGGACCTTGGACTCATGCACTACTTTCTAGGCCTTGAGGTGTGGCAAAGGCCCGGATAGATTTTTCTTTCACAAGGAAAATATGTTGTGAAGCTATTAGAGAGATTTGGAATGACAAAATGCAAGTCCATGGCCACACCAAAGGAAATGAACTTCAAGAAGTTATGTGGAGAAGTTGCAGGGCCCGATTTGGCAAATCCATCTGAATATATAAAATTGATTGGGGCTCTGATGTTCCTTGTGAACACCCATAGACATATGCTATGCAGTGAACACATTGAGTCAATTCATGACCGAGCCTCTCCATGCACATTGGACCGCTGCCAAAACATGCAAATCACACTTGGTCTCAGATATTCTACGGGAGATGTTCGACTTCATGGATATACTGATGCTAACTAGGCAAGAAACGTTATTGACAGAAAGAGTACGTTTGGATGTTGTTTTAGTCTTGGATCTGCCATGATATCTTGGATGAGCAGGAAGCAGAAGTCTGTAGCATTGAGTACAGCCGAGTACAGCCGAGGCAAAGTATATTGCCACTAGCATGGCTAGCTACGAAGCAGTTTGGTGGCAAAAGCTCATTGGAGAGCTATTTGAGCAGGTCGTACACACTACAGTGATATATTGTGACAATAAGAGTGGGATCCATTTGGCTGAGAATCTCGTATTTCATGACAAGTTGAAGCACATAGAGATTCGGTATCATTTCATTCGAGACATGGTGCAGAGAGGAGTCGTTCGACTCCATCACATATCGACAGATGAGCAAATTGTAGATATTCTCACCAAGGCTTTAGCGATCAAAGAGCAACTTGGACTGATGGATGTGCCCCTTCCTGATAAAGGGCATCGTTGATCGAGGACACTAAACCAACTCTTCCCTCCTATTTGAGCTCCCAGGGTGAGGAATTGAGATAGAGGGCTCCTGGGGTTGAGGGATCTTTGGACAATAGGGTTTCACCCCTATCTATTACCCATAGGGTTGGTTTAGTAGCTCACCCTATCTTGGTCTTTGCAGAGTATACCCTAGTTGGCATCATACCCACAAGCTAGGCTTACTGGGACTGTCCCTCCCCGTCTGGCCAACAGTGTTGAAGAGGCTTGGAGGCGTGTGATCCTTACCTCTTGGTAAGTCGAGTATCTTGTCAAAGCTATGATTATTTTGCAGGTGTTCTACCATACGACTCTTAAGGGTCGTTGTTAGGAGGATTGGTAGGCAACAGGATGGGTTGAGTAGTAGCTCCCCTACATCACCTATTGCTCAATATGGGGTTGAGCAGTAGTTACCCTACATCACCTACTGCTCGATATGGGGTCGTAGTAGTAGCTCCCCCATGAGATTCTGGGTAGTAGCCTGCTGACAGATTTCGAGTAGTAGCTCGCTAGACAAAGGGTGGTAGCTTTTGCTCCCCGATGATTCTTCTTCTTTAGATTCGAGAATGTTTCAGCAAAGATGGGTCATACAACGACAAGATGACATATTGATAGATGGACTGATTTTTACAGGTGGAATCCTCCCTACTTGAGAGGGAGTGTTAAAATATGAAACTACGATCAAATTCCACCTTGGACAGTTCATGTGATGGAGATGATGATGGCATTGAATTCTTCTTTTCGAGAGGACCAAAATCGACCTAAAGATCACCCCATTTGGGCAAGCAGAAGTTGGTTTCCGAATTTATGTACCCACGCATGAACATTTGGACAGGTCGGCCTCAACATCAAATGAAAATTATTGGACACCCAGGAAAGCCTATAAATACAAGTGACCTAAAGCTCATTTGGACATCAATCAAGCATCTATATTCTTTCTAAATTGGTTCGCACAAGTTCGACTAAGGAAGCTCGCACAGGATCCGAAGTTTAAGGCTTGGGGCTCGTACGGATTAGGGTTTCTATTTTATGGTCGCTCGCATGTCACTGCGATAAATAGACCACAGTCGCACGCTTATAGGGGCCAAGAGAGCGACTACGTAGCTTCAATCACACACATATCAACATGAAGGGAGCGATTGGGGTTTTGAGCTAGGGTTTCACATTTCATTGAAGTTGACCACAGTCGACCTAAAGTTGAAGAGTTTCTTTTTGTACCACAAAGACTCTGGAAGTTTGCTTCAGATTTGTATTGGGTTATTTTCTTGGCTATTGTATTGGGCTAATTTTACTCTCTGCTGAACATTTTATGACAATCTAATAGAAGAAGAATTTCAAAGGGTTTTCCCCCTTGTGGGGTTTTTTCCCTGGTCTTTGACCAAATCTGATGTCTCTTGTTGATGTGTTGATTGTCTCCTTTGTCATTGCATTTATTCTTCTATCTTCAATTACTGTTAATGAATGGAAAGACTAATTGTAATTGGAAATATAGCTAATTGAAGTGAAAAATTGGGCTAAAGTAATTGATTCAGCATTGAACAATCTAAAAATTAACACTACTAGGGAGCCAAGTCATATTCAAATAAATCAGCAATATCAGAGTTACCAAATCATAATAACCTCTAAGGCACAACGTCAAATTTTGTTGCTTGCTCCCTCTAAAGTCAACATTCCTTTGCATGTTCTATCTTCATATTACAACAAAGTTCTGCTACAACTTTCAATCATCAATGTCTTCCTGGAATGAACTCATCAGTTGGAAGCTTCAATATCACCAGAGTCCTTATAGCTCCCTCTTTCCATCATGCTCACATTATCAAGTAATCGTCATCAAGCACAAGTCTTGCTTTACTTTTTTCTTCCTTCTTTCTCATTTTGCTTCCATTATTTGACAGCGTTCATTATGTGTCTGCATTTCTCATTAGCAAGTACAACCAAGCAAAATATACAAGAGCATGAAGTCAATCATATCAATCTAAGGTTTCCATGATTTCTCAAAAGTTTATTTCTAGGGTTCTAGTTACAAACCCTAGATACTCCTTCACCCAACCCTTATTAGGGTTTTTAACTTTTAGTGAAAACACCCATTTCTAGGATTTTGTCTTCAAGACCTAGGGTTTAATACATATCCTAGATTCATAACTTCTTTTATGCTAGAGTTTTCAGATATTTTAATATCAAAGAACATTTTGCCTTCAAACCCTAGATACCATTTCCCAAAAACTAGGAATTTTAAAGAGGGAACAATTAGATAGGGTTTCTTTTTCTAGGGTTTTCTAATCCAAGTCTCATCTAGGGTCTACAAACCATAAATGCCAAAGATTTTCAAACAAACCCTAGACATTAAGATCTATAAAGCCTTGTGCATTTCATTTCTTGATATCAGCAAAATATAGTGCCTTCCATGCTTAAGGACTAGGTCCCTTTTCCTTTTACAGCAAAAACAATTAGTCAAAGTTTCCATCTCTAGGGTTTCTTCTTTTATTCATACTTTACTAGGGCTTACAAACCCTAGATGCCAAGCCTTGTTACTTACAAATTGTAAAGTTCAACAATCACACATATGGATGTTAGTTGTAAAACCATAAATTTTAAGGTCTTCAAGATCTGTTAGAAATTGCAAGTTCTATGCAAACCCTATATCCTTTTCATTCATACCATGTATGTTACAAAACCCTAACATACCTTTTATCCAGACCAATAGATTTTAATACCTAGCATATCATCATATTCTTCGCATGTCGTTGTATCTAGTACCATGAAATGCATATAAAAATTGTACATACCTCTTTGATATTCCATACCTTTTTCTTTGCAAGCATCTAGTCCTTCTTCACGTGTCAAAACTTCTTCAATAGGTGTTTATCTACAACATAGGTGCCTTAGATTTTTGTCCTTCACACTAGGGTACAATGCATAGAGATATTATGTAAAGTCCTTGTTTCTTCATGTGGTTCACAAGATCATAATTCAAATCCCTTCTTTTTGTCACAACAAGGTGACTCAAACTTTTTCTTCTATGCACCTTAGACTTTTCAGTTTTTCAAAGATGATCCATATACTTTCCATTAAATATCATGTTACTACCATAAGCCACAAAGGATCATAGTCATCCTTCCAAGTCCAACTTTCAAGTCTGAGCCACACGGATACATTGCGTCCCATTTTGCATATATCTTGTCTTGTGTCTTCAGTTCTCATATATTGACTTTATTTGAAGAATAATGTTCTTCCAAAGCTATGTTTCACAAAGTCTTGATCTCATAATTCAAAGCACGTAGAAGTATTTTCATATTACTGCCACTTCTACTTTCAATACGAGCTTGGAGATCACTGTAGAGAGCCTGCAATTTCAATTTTCAGACTTTGTTATACAAGTTGTGCCTTAATGCCTTTATCATAGTTTCTTGGTCAAGTTTCAATCCTTTGATAGCAGGTGTATCAAGCTTCAGCTAATACTAAGACAACTTATAAAATCCTTAGTTGCTTTCAAGTCTGAGCCACAAGAATACATTGCATCCCATTTTGCGTATATCTTGTCTTGTGTCTTCAGTTCTCATATATTGACTTTATTTGAAGAATAATGTTCTTCCAAAGATATGTTTCACAAAGTCTTGACCTCATAATTCAAAGCACCGTAGAAGTATTTTCATATTAATGTCACTTCCACTTTCAATACGAGCTTTGAGATCACTGTAGAGAGACTGCAATTTCAATTTTCGAACTTTGTATACAAGTTGTGCCTTAATGCCTTTATCATAGTTTCTTGGTCAAGTTTCAATCCTTCGATAGTAGGTGTATCAAGCTTCGGCTAATACCAAGACAACTTATAAAATCCATAGTTGCTTTATTTTGACTGATTAAGTCATTTTTGAAGACGGTAATCTTTTTCCGCAATTAGTATTCTCCACAAAGTGAGGTTAACATGTATGTGAGAGAACCTCTACAAGTCAACAAATATAAAGTGTATATGGTTTTCCATTGTTCGAGACCGAACCACTATCTACCATATGAGACCATTCCATTGTAATTTAACAAGTTTAACGTCAATATATCACTGCCACTGTAGAGTTTAGCGAGACTATTGAGATGTCACGAGCGAGATTGTGCCATAGAGTACAGGGATCCAAGTATAGTGAGACCATCCATCAGGCCATGCCATCGTTGCTGTCTTAATGTATTATATCCAATTTAACATATCAGCGTCATACTCAATCAACCGGTGCCATCCTATTGTTTGTCATATTGAGAATTAATGTTCGCATTCACATATTGTAGTAGCTCAAATCAAGCATATTGTAACATATCTTCTTTTATTCGTATTTTTGTCACAATAAAGGTTGTCACAATAACTCGTCTTTGATCCAGACATTTGATTCCATAGAAATTCAAATTAGTTCCGCAAAAGATTCGCATTTCTCTTCAAAGTAGCCTCAGCTTCAAAAACGAGCTATAGATGTATGAGAAGTTGCCACAATCATCACAGGATCTTCTGAAATTTAATGAGAGCCACTGAAATAAGCCACAGAGATGTGATCTTCGACCTCCTCCAAACCTTAGCTTTGATACCATGTTGGAGAAATAGGGAGGTTACAGGATCAATATGATTTCTCCTTCTTTAATAACTGTTTGTGAATAATTTTAGCCATTTTATTACTATTTGTTATGTTTCTTCATCAAACATTTATCAAAATAATACATCATGAAGATCACAGAAAATAATAGACACAAGATATAGGATCCAAGCCAAGGCATAACCCCTCCAAGGAGAAACCCCAAAAAATTATTCTCCTCTTATAGAATCAGATCAAATGAGAAATCCAAGACCCAAGACCAAAAAAAAGCAAATGTCCCACAAGCACCAAATCAACCCTTCATTTAATCCATTAGATGCCACGATTCTATCTAAAATAAGAAATCAGAAAACAAGTTCACCATTCCTTCATCAATCCTGGGAGACTTGTATTAGATCACAGGAGGAGCTCACTTCCCTTCACATAAAATTCGTATCCGCAACTTTGCTTGTCTACTGTAGAAGATCCACATAAAACTTGTCCAAATGAGGTAAACGTTGGCCAATTTATAGTTGTTTGTGTGCCCTGAACAGTCGTGTCCTTTGAGCAAGCCAACTTGGTCATCTGAAAGACCGACATGGTATTGGGGATAATTTGTAACATTTTTATAATAAATAAATTATTTTCCTTTTTCTTTTTCTTTTTCTTTTTTGCTTATAAAATACATAATTACACAAGTACAATTATGGAGACCCAACTAAGTTATATTCTCCAACATTGGTGAAAGGGTTCCCAGAGAGAGGGAGTAGAGCATGTGGACACACTTCTTCGATTGCCAAGAACACTTCCATTACAATTGTTATGTCCCTGGTTTTCTTTATGGTATGGAAACTACAACAGACGTATGTGAGGGCAACCTTCCTTAATGGAATCTTGAAGTGCAGCCTGGCAGAACTCAAGATCAGCCTATCAGCCTTGACGATGACCCTGTGGAGGTCACTGCGGAGCGCTCTTTTCGTAGTGTCACCTATGAACCCAATTCCAGCTCTCAGGGAAGTTGTCAACAATATGCAGCTCGCAAGATAAAGGTATCAAGGAGTATCGCCAAACTCTCACGTCCTTAAACCCTCCACCCAGCAGCTCGAGGAACCTTTTTGCCATCCTTTGCAGTTCTCTTTCATCCAACATTTCTGACCTTCCTTCTTCATAGCATCAATGGAAGAAGTCTTTTGTAGAATGTCGAAATTGTAAAAGCAAAATTTCTCTCAGTCAAGGAGACTCTATTTTTGTAAAAATTACTGTTAAAATTTGTTCCGCGGAGGCTAAGAATGTCTGTTTTGTATATTCTGGGATACGAAAGTAAGGCTCTGGCGCTGGAGCACTTGGCTCGCACCATCCATCTCATATTGTAAATACCTCTTTTTTGAAGTAACATATCCTATCTTATTTACCAAAAAAAAAAAACTTCCTTAATGGAATCATTAAAAAAGAAGTGTAGATAGAGAGCAACCTCAAGGATTTGAGGTAAGTGGGAAGGAGTTCCATATGTGCAAGCATAAGAAAGCTTTGTTTGGAGTCAAGTAGGCATCAAGAGCATGGTATTCTAGGATTGATTGATAAAATTTTGGCCTTCAACAAACACAAAATATATTATAACTTACATTACATATTTGTTCGAACTAATTTGCTCATTTTAGTGTTGTATGTAGATGATGTCTTTTCAACAAGTGCAAAGAAGCTCATTACAAAGTGCAAAGAATAAACATATTTAGGTTTGAGATGGACATCAACATGATGCATTACTTCAAGTTGTAGGTTTGGCAAAACCCCAAGGGAGAATTTCCTCGAGTATGGCAAGTACGTAGTTCATATCCTAAAGAGGTTTTTGGTAGAAAACTACAAAACTATAGCCACACTCATCATCACTAATCTAAAAAAAGTGACAACTTAGATTTAGAGTTGGTGGATCCCACAATGTACAAGTAGTTGATAGGTTCCTTCATTTATTTGGTCAACACCAAGACAAAAATATGGTTTTTAGTGAACACCTTGAGTTAGTTCATGGTGTAGCCAAGGTGGGATCATTGAATAGTAGCAAAACATGTGCTCAAGTATTCAAGGGGCACAACGGAGTATGTTCTGAGATATTTTGGAGATGGTGAAGTGAAGTTGCTCAATCATTCAGATTTAGACTGGGCAAGCAATGCAACAGACAAGAAGAGTGCCTCAAGGTGCTTCTTTAGCATGGAATCAACAATGATATCATAATTCATCAAGAAAAAAACTTGTGTGGCAGTTAGCAAAGGAGAAATACGTGGAAACCAGTACTACTAGTCATGAGGCCATCTAGTGTCACAAGTTACTTGCAGGATTGTTTGATCAAGAGTTCGAAACGACAATCATTTGTTGAAGGAAGTGTAAGTAGGTTTGGTCTTCACAGATGTACTTTTGATATTTGTACTTACTCAAGAAAATAAATATTATTTTTATAATATATGTCAATGAGTTTCTTGCTCACTGAAGTAGGTCTAGCACATGTCAAAGTGCTATAGGTGAGTCAAATAGTCAAGAGAAAATATTGAAGACCTTAAGGGCATGTTACACTGTATAAATATTTATTTAAGTCAAAGGGAAACCTCCACGCAAAGTCAAGTCTAATCCTATGTAATGACACCTTCAAGAAGTTCCTTCAAGCATGCTACACCACCATGGAAAATGTGTTAAGTCTACTCAGCAAATCAGGCACCAAAGCCCTCCAAGTCAGCCTACAAATAGCCCTCCAAGTCGGCCTGCTAACAGTCAATCAAGTTGGCCTATAAGTCGGCTTAAATAGAGGGACAGTCCTCTATTTATAGCGGCTATCCACTCCAAATGAAACGAACAAGTTGGGCTCTGAAATCCACAAGAAATAGAGGAAAAGAAGAATGACAATAATCCAAGGAAAAGGTCTACTAAGGCATCAAGGTTAGGAGGAAGAACAGCAAAGTCTAAGGGACTGTTTTCAAGTGTATACACAGCCACACGTTCGAGAAAGTGAAGCGAAGTCTGCGGCCATATCAGAAGTAAAACCACAGTTGCATGATCTTCATTGTTTTGGGCTAGTAACTAGGCCTACAAAGGCCTCCTACTCTAGCGTAAAAGGAAGACACTCAAGCGAAGGAAAGAAGAGCATATGAACCTAGTAATCCTTCCAAACGTGCCAAATACTAGGGCAGCAGAATAGCAGCATTGTCATACACTGATATTTCAATAAGGATCTCGGTTGAAGTCTGCTTGTGCAAGGAATAGAAGAGGAACACCTCACCTAAAAGACTCACTCAAGAAGGTCTATCTCTAGACAAGATTCAAAAGAGAAACAAAGTGCCAGAAGAAGTGTCGGGGAATAAGGTGCAGAAAGAAGGAAGGACTTGACTTTTGCTTGGAGGATACTCTTGTCAGGGATCTAGGGTTTGGCATTGATCAATAGAAGCTTCAATAAGAGAAATTCATCAAAGCATTTTCCTCTCAAGAGAAGAGAGGCTTTGGCACTAGCAGAGAGCCAACATCTTGTGTTCTTGTTTTTTTTTGTTTTGGTAGCAATTTGATAAAGTACGCACATATGCAATAATAAGAAGAAGAAGAAGAAGAAGCTAACAAGAAAAGTAAAAAGACTCCACAAATTGTTATCAAGTAACGAAGAATCTCACTACACTACTTTGCCCTAGATTCTTCAACATCATTTACTATGATAATCAAAGTTGTATCAAACTATTTGAGAATCCAGCGATCCATGACAAGTCCAAGCATATAGAGATTAAATATCATTTCATATAAGGCAACATTAAGAAGGGAGCAGTGAAGCTTTAACATATTCCCATTTATCAGTGAGTGGCTAATATTTTGACCAAGCACTTAGCAAAAGGGAAGTTTGACGAATTCAGATATGAACTGGGATTGTTGTAGAATTCCTTCCTCGCTAAGAGGGAGAGTTTGGTCTTGCAAGATTGTTTGATCAAGAGTTGGAAACGACAATCATTTACTATGATAATCAAAGTTGTATCAAACTCTTTGAGAATCTAGTGATCCACGACAAGTCCAAGCATATAGAGATCAAATATCATTTCATCTAAGTTGCACTGAAACAAATATGGGAATGGATATGGATACAGGGTTTGAAGCAAATACGGCAAAATTTCAAAAAAAATGGCTACAATACAGCAAGGAAACGACATATATATATATATAATATTATATATATAAGAATTTCATATTACCATTCATCTTTTAGAATCTAGATTCCATATCTAAAAATACATAATCATCATCATGAATTCAACATAATCAAATAAACATCATCAATTCAGCATAAACATTGTCATCATCGTTACTGATTATTATTACATTCAACATATTATCATCATCACTAGTAATATAATCATAAATACTACAGCCTTAGTGCTTTCAAGTCCATCTCCTTCAAAGAACGTGTCATGCATGGCAAATGGTATCTATCTTCCTTCTATGGCAATTAAAAGGCCCACGGGATCATTGGGATATTTCGTCAAGATGTATTTGAACATTTCAGTCTTCTCAGCATCAACTTGGTCTCTTGACTATATGCAAGCAAAAGATTGGCTAGAGAAGATTTGTTATATTGGAGGGATTTATGAAATCAAGAGCAAAATCAATGAAAATTAACAAAACCTTAACCAAACTAAAATTTAATCACTCAAATAAATCTCTTTATGAAGACATCCATCAAACCTTCTATTTGTATTTTTGGACATCTATCTTTTTCTGAGTAGTAAGAATCCTTGATAGATATATGGAGTGTTGTTGTTTCTAAAGACATAAAAGAGAGGTTATGAGACTGCGTTTATACTATATAGTGAGTTTATTTGCAAATCCGATTTCTTCATTTCTAATATTTATTTATGGCTATACAGATTTTTTAACATTTTAAGGGTGGATTCCGATCACGATTTTTGTGGATCATCCAAAAATAATCTAAAACCCTTGGAAACGTATTTAATTCCAAATCTAAAGTTTCCGATTTTTTGGAACGGCACAAAAACGTTTTCACAACGTTTTGGACAAGGATCATACCCGTTTTTGTTTGGGAAATAGGGATTCACGTTTCTGGCAAATTCTTCACGCATTTCCGGTAACTTAGCATTTCATATAACACAACATTCAGAAGGGAGCATTGAAGCTATAACATATTCCCACTAATCAGTGAGTGGCTAATATTCTGACCAAGCCCTTAGCAAAAGGGAAGTTTGAGGAATTTAGATATGAACTGGGATTTTTGCATAATTCCTTCCTCGTTAAGGGGAGAGTTGAGAATTATAGCTTAGACAAAAACTCCCACACAAGTTAGTGTGAACATGCAAAAAGTAGTTCGAGATATTTTAAAAAGTAATTTACTTTCGAAGAATAACTATACTCTATAATTTACTTCAGTAAAAAAGCGAAAGTCTTATATTTATCTATTATCTCTAAGAAAGGGCATTTCGTGCATGTATGACTTATACTAGCAATAAACTCAAAAATATATTAAGGTTTTGGTCTCTCCTAAAGAAAACATACAAGAGCAATTGAGTAGGTTGAAAAACTAAGAGAGAGAAGGCAGAGGAATTCTGACAATGGAAAATCCAGGTTGTTTTCAAAAGACTATAGTATGAACTATAGAGTCGTATGGATCCATATTGAGTTATTTGTTCTTTTTCGGTGTGTTTAACCCCACACCTCATTAGTTATTTATAAGCAATGGCTCTCTGGTATTTTTTTAGGCACATATCAACCCCTTGTATCTTATCAAAATTATAAAGGATGTATCTATTTTCCATATGTGCTTTGATAGGTCCATGATACCCAATTTTGTCAAGAAAAACTGCATATGTGTTCTACCTAAGTTTCTCTTTCTTGAGGAAGTGTTCCTCTAAGTAGTGTGGCTCACAATTTTAGTGGCAATCAACACCCTTGTGGCAATAGCCTATTTCAATGTTACAAGAATCGGCGATCACTCGCAATTAATCGCGATTCTTAACTGCTCGCCCACGAAAAGTTCTGAGTCAAAACTTTGTGGGTCAAACTTCCATTGACCGAGTTTGACTTGTGGTCAACCAATTTGACTCGAAAGTCAACGATTTGATTCGATTCGGGCGAGTTATGTGATTTTTTGTAGCGATTATTCTTGGTCGGTGTTTAGGGTTGCGACGGAATTCTAAAACGATTCCCAATCCACATTTAGGGTTGCGAACGCATTCTAAAACGTAAAGCGACCAGCAACGAGCCTTTCTTTCACTGCTCATTTATTTTGAATTCTCAGAGATGTCGAGAAGGTAAACTGACACGCGACGAGTCAATGTATTTTGTTGTTCAGCGGCCAACGTATTTTGTTGGAGCCTGGTATGTAATCACTATCAGTTGAGCGTTGGTTTATGTAGTGACAATCATTATTGTGCGACGTGTATAATGGGTGCAACAACGTGTATAAAGTTTAAACATATCTTTGTCACGCTTTTAGTGAAGATGGTAACACTAAGTCGAGGCCCGAGACTTTCCGTTGAATGCGGAAGACAATGAACCTACAGGCGGCAAGGCTTGACACATTCAAAAAGCCTGATTCAAGTAGAAAAATATCATTATGTTGTAGCAACACATCTTTTTTCAGAAACATTAATAGCTATCGAATATTAAGATGCATTATGCAATTGTAAGTAGCAGCAATTCAAGGTAGCTTTAACATTGGCTTGTAAGTCTCTTTTGTGTGGCGGAGTAGGGTAACATGCGGCCCAAAACACTCATTTTAGCAAAAGTTTATACCAGTTCAATAGACTGAACAATTAAGAAGCATTTGACTATCCATAAATCCTTGAAAAACAATGACCTCATAGCACCAGCAGTGAGCTACATTACGAATAGTGTAACCACCACCACCAACCAACATAAGTGGTATATTAAATGACCGAACAAACCGAACACAATATGCATGTCCCTTGACTAACAAATTGAAGCACCCTAACCTATCCCCTGAGAGTGAATCTGCTCCACATTGTAGTCAATTGCTTTTGTTTGATAGACTTCCATTACCTTCCAGATAATGGGCCTGAAAAGTTTCTTGTAGCTCTAATCGTCAATTCCATCATTCAAAGGAACATTCAAGGCATAGTACTTCCCTTTCCCATATCCTACATCTTTAATATGACCTGTGCCTAGAAACTAATCCCCAAATTTGTGAAAAGATACAGTGACACAGTCTGTAATTTACAACAGTCAAAGTGTACTAGATTATGTTATTTTTCTAGTTAGCAGAATAGAGAAAATCACAAACTTCACAAGACAAAAGTGCCATAAAGAAATGACTTTGGCTCATTGACCACTTGTTATGGAGCTAAAGAACCTAATCTAGATTCTATATGTTGCAGCCTGCCCTAATCTATATGTTGCCTCCAGTTATTTGAATTGATTCTTGCCTTAATTAACTAGTTAAATTAGGTACATATGATAGTACAAATTTCAAACTTCAAAGTTCAAACTTTCAAACACATATGGCATTTTTATTTTTTATTTTTTATTTTCTTTTACATGAGCCAAATTAAACAAATTGCACAACTCCAAATCTTAACAGAAGCCACAATTTAAACGCAAGTCTAAAACAACAACAATACTGAGGGAGAAAGACTTTGCTTGGGCTTATTGTGACAAGATTCTGGGAGACCCCAAGCTCCTTTGTAAATTTTCCAAAGCGAAATGTAGTGGAGGCATTTATAGACTCAAGTACCACCTTGCACAGATACCTAGCCATCATATAGATGTCCACAAAAACATTGACAAAAATGTTAAACACCAAGCAACCTTGGCCATTGATATGTTGAGTCACCATAATGCCAAGAAAGAAAAGCAAAATAAAGAAATAGGAACTCTTGGAGTTGATAATTTTTCTTCCAATACCCCCTTGTCATCTCCCTTTGTTAAATTCTCAATGCAGTTCCCAAGTTTCCCAGACATGCCTCCAAGTCCAAGTCAAACTCAAGGCCAAATGAATCCTCCTGCATTCAACATTGGAGATGGCAACATAAACACCTTTTTTGCTCCCCGCACAAAACCTGGTTCCCAACCTACCTTGGATGCCACTGGTTGGAAAAAAAATATCCATAATCAGGCAAGGAAGGCCACTGCTAACTTTTGGTACTATTCTGACATACCTTTCCACTGTGCCAGAAGTCCTTATTGGCAAACTATGATTGATGTTGTTGTTGTTGCAGGTCCAAGGTTCAAAGCCCCTTCATCGGAGAGCCTTATGACAAATTTGATGTTAGAAAGTGTTGAAGATGTCATGCTTGTGCTATCTGAGTTTCGTTCATCATGGGTAGAAACAGGGTGCACCATCATGAGTGATGGATGGACAGATCAAAGGAATAGAACTTTAATAAATTTCCTTGTACCTTGTCCAGCAGGCACAATGTTTCTCAAATAATGGATGCCTCAGACAAGGTTAAGACTACCCAACTTATTTGTGAAATGATGGAGGAAGTCATTCAAGAAGTGGAAGAAGAACATGTTGTGCAAATTGTCACCGATAATGCAGCTAATTATATGGCTGCTAGTAGACTTTTTGAGATTAGGCACCACACTATTTTTTGGACCACTTGTGTTGCCCATTGCATAGATTTAATGCTTGAGGACATTGGTAAGCTTCATTGCATACATGAGGTTGTGGAGAAGGCAAAATCCATAACCAAATACCTATACAACCACACTATTGTCTTAAACACCATGTGAAAATACACTGAAGGTAAAGAAATTGTTCGACCTGCAGTGACTAGATTTGCAACAAATTTCATATCTTTGCAATATGTGCTTGAGCAAAAGATAAATCTGAAGAGGATGTTCTTGGGACCTAAGTGGATGGCATCTAAACATTCCAAGACCCTTGAAGGCATTGAAATTGTTGCACTTGTGTGTGAAAATTTCTAAACTGGAATTCTACTACAGCAGCCACTGATTTATTTCACCTACTTATTATTCACAATGAGTTATTTACGAAATCCCTTCAGTAAATATTAAAATAAATCCTATTGCAACTATCACACAATTACCTAGAGAAAAATGCATGCACAAGAACCAATCACATCAACACAATTATTTTGGACAATTGTCCCCGGAAAACCGGTGCAACAGATGAGAGCTTTATTAATCATCGGCAACAATTGCTTTTACAAGGAATGATTTTACAGATAAACTGAAAGAAAACACATGAGACTCTCCCTTTGAGACCTTCTGAAACTTTGGAGACCCTGCTCCCACTTCTACGTCACTCTGCGTGGCCCACCGTGGGTCTGAGTGGCTTTGCGTCCCTCTACGTCAGCGTGCGTAGACTCTGTGTCTCTCCTCTAAACTGTCTCTCTCTGCGTTGTCTCCCACTGTCCCTACGTCATCTCCTCCTTTGTCTCTGCCTATTGTTGATGCCCTCCTCTTCCTCCACCCTGCAACTCTCCCTCTGAAATCGATCTCCTCTACTTGAGAATCGATATTCCTTGAGATACTGAGTATATGTCGTGTGTCTCCAAATGATCCTCAAGTCTTCTCTTCAACTTTTCATGTTAACGAAGAGAAATTCCACCTAGATGAGGAGTTATTAAAATAATTAATATTTTTAATGGGTTCCTAAGCTAAACTTAGGAAAATAAAAATATTAATGGGTATTAATAAAGATAAGGGTGAAAAGCTTCTAAGAGACGAGGATCAAATCTGTTTTAATCTTGGCCGTTGATTAAGGAACAGATTTGATCCTCGTCTTTTAGAAGCTTCTCACCCTTATCTTTATTAATACCCATTAATATTTTTATTTTCCTAAGTTTAGCTTAGGAACCCATTAAAAATATTAATTATTTTAATAACTCCTCATCTAGGTGGAATTTCTCAAAACGATTTTTGGGTCTTGGAGATCTCATGTGTTATCCTCTCCAAATTTCAAGGCTAGAGCACATCCGACCAAAAATCAACATTGTGTTTAATGACGGTTTCTGGAAAGATGCCGAAGAGATTATTGCTGTGACAGAGTCTGTTGTTAGAGTTCTCAGGGACTTCAAGTCTTTTAACTCTTTCATTTTTTAAATTTCATTTCAAGTTTCTTTTTATTTTCAATGTTTCATATTTCTTTAAATTTGAATGCTTGAACTTTTAGGATGGTTGATGGTGACAAACCCGCTATGTGTTACATTTATGAGGCGATGGATCTCGCAAAAGAAGCCATCAAAAGAAGATATGGGGATAAGGAGGCAAAGTATATGCCTCTTTGGGACATTATTGATGCACGTTAGGATAGGCAATTGCATTCCCCCTTACATGTTGTTGGGTACTTCTTAAACCCACAGTGTTTTTATGATAAGAGCAAATTTAATGAGGATGGGGCGGTTGGCAGAGGACTTATGACATGCATGGAAAGGTGCTTCCCTGATCCAGAATTTCAAACTCGTGCTTTTCCCAACTACAGGATTATAGAGCGCCAACTAAATTATTTGCCTATACCAATGCTATACAAGAAAGGTCTAAGATGTTGCCAGGTACCCTTTGAGGCTTGAAGGCTTCATCAATTCATTAAATTTGTTTAAACTTTATTTTGTATGTTAAATGTTTTATTAATTTTTCTTGTCTTTTTAAGTTTTTACTATTTAGTATTTAGTATGTCTACTCACAAACCCTTGCCACTTGCTAGGTCTTTGGTGGCAAAACTTTGGTAGTGATATGCCAGATTTGAAGAGATTCACCATTCGAATCTTAAACCAAGCATGCAGTGCTTCCGGTTGTGAGTACAACTGGAGAATGTTTGAGAAAATACATTCTAAGAAGCCCAACCGATTAACACAAAAGCACTTAAATGACCTTGTATTTGTCCATTACAATCTACAACTTCACAACAAGCAAATACTAGGTGATAGCTTGAATTTGAAGGTTTCATAATCTGATTTGCACTTTAAAGTTTAAAGTTCAAAGTCAAACTTTAACTCACATTTCAATGTCTCATGATAATGACAGGTTTGGATCATTCACCAATAGACCTTGAAGAGATAGATTTGCAAACTACAGATGCAGCAGATTGAGTCCAATTAGAGAAGGCTCCTCTTTTAAGCCTACATGACTTGGAGAACTTTGAGGGTCAAGCAAACAAAGGAGTGGGAAGAATCGCTTCTAGTTCTCACTCTTAAGAGTCTTAAACTCTTAGTTATCAATTCTTTTCTAATTAGTATGCAGTTTTGTAAACTTTTAGAAGCAAATGCTTCTAGTTCTATGTAGTCACTAATTAGGAGTCAGGACTCAATACTTTGGATCATGTTTAGACTCATAACATATATGAGATACTTATTCATTCATGACATTTTGGACATCTATTGATATTATGCATTGTTTGGACATGGCTTTACTGAATATCAATGAAAAATGTTTTTTTTAATTCAATATGTGTATATTTTTATTAATTGAACTCACTGATTATTTCCCGATACGATTATAACTCTCTGCTCTTTTGCCTTTCCAATTTATTGTCAATTCCGAGTCTGGTAACATTTTTTTTTTGACAATAATGGCTAGTTTTTATTTAAGATTCGGCAAAACAGCTACCGAGGGCTTTAACACGGCTACTCTGTATTTCCCTGTTACAGATTTTGCTTTCGTTTTGATAGGAGGCGAGGAGAGTACATTTAGCTTTGGATAAGTTCGATGAAGGAATTACACTGTGATTGCAGATAGTGGCTTGAAAATGCACTTGATCTGGTTTCAGAATGGCGTCTTGGACTTCCGCTGCTTTTGCATCCCGCATCTTAGCTCTGCTTCCTAGCTTGCAGAGAGGAGATCCATTGCACCGGACTTCCCTTGCCGAGTCATCCAATGGCTCATTGCTTGTTTTCTTTTGATTTGTCTGGTGGATTGTTACTTTGTGCTCATGATTGCTAAGTGAGGTGTCAACATTGCCAGCATTGCTTGCCGTTTCAACATAGAAAGCAGCAAAGGCCTTTCTGCTCTCTAATCTAGCCTTGAAGGAGCTCTCATGAACCCCCCAGCACCTATCCAACTGATTGCAAAGAGACGCAGCAGTGAAGTCCAACATGGAGCAGAGAACGAAAACGACGAGGCTGCATTCTGAATTTTTCCTTGTGGATTAGTCCACATCTCCTAACAGCTGCCAGCTAAAATTGGTCCAGTCCCAAAGCTCTGGGGGATGGAGAGAAATCTGAACCAGTGGATTGCTCATAGGAACAGAGGCCCAGTCTTCTCCAGAATTATGGAACGCTATAGTCCGATTCAACATCATTAACTAACAGAGATCTCCTGCTACGGATAGAGCCTAGATTGGCTGCTAAGTCCGCCTGTGAGTTTAACTTCCTCAGAATATGATAAAAGGAGATTCTGCGAAACTTGGGCAAGACTACTCTGATTTTTTTGAGTGTGGGGGCTAATTGTACCTGAGAAGGGATCTTTTGAAAGTTCATAGCCTGGATAATTAGTCTAGAGTCTCCAAAGACTGAGATGGAGAGGAGATTCCTCTTGATAGCCAGATTTAGACCCTGCCACAGAGCAAGAGCCTCCGCTCTGTTGTTAGTTTCATGCCCTAGACCCCAAGCAAAGCGTAGCTCAGTTGAGCCACATGGACTCAAGATAACTCCACTGCCACCCGCCGCTCCTGGGTTACCATTAGAGGCCCCATTGAAGAAAAGGCAGTGATCATCCAAAGTTGATCTCCATTTGATGAATTCCTGTTCTTCCAAACGAATTTCCCAATGAAAAGGGGCTTTAGCAGGAGGAATGGGTCTATTCTAATGGTTTGGAACTAGCTCTTTTAGCCATTGATCTTCCTCGTTGTCCAGAATCATACCATTTCTTATGGCAAGTTTGGCTTCTAAGGCCTCACCCAACAGAGCTTTGATCTTAGAGATAATTCTGATTGGATTACAACTCTCCTCCCTAAAAATTTTGTTGTTCCTCTCCAGCCACAGTTTCCAGCATGTGAATTTGGGAATCCACATCCAGCCAGTCTTGAGAAGGCTTTTTTTGGAGAGACAGAACGGGGATAACTTGGCCCAGTTTCTTAGCAGGTCCGGAATATTTCCGGGAAGCTCTATTTTGTCAAACCCTAACCAATGTTGCATTAATCGTTATCGGGATAATATCGGCGTGAGGAAAAAATCGGAAAGATAAATAAAATAAAATAAAATAAAATAAAAAATTAATTAAAAAAAATTGTAATTATTGGGAAATAACGGAAATAATCGGGAAAAATCGTTTGGTACAAAAATATCATTTTTTTTCATTTTTTTCAATTTTTTTTAATATCTAAACCATCTACAACATAAAATAAATACATTGACACATAAATATGATAAAGAACTAATATATAAGATGTTTAATATCATTTCTAGTGCTAAAATCACACATAACATTGAATCATGTCCTGAATAGTAAGTCCTGACTCCTGAGTCCCAACTCAACCTCAAAATATCAACAAAAAATATAATAATGTATCTCATCATTTCATAATGTCATATACAATAAAATGAAGAAAATAACTAAAGTCTAATCTTATTGATTTCCTCTGCCCCTCTTGCGAGAAAATGCCACAGCTTTCCCTTTCCCTCTAGATGTAGATGCTAGTGCTGGTGGAGTTGGCAATGGAGTCTATTGTGCTCTAGAAGCTAAAGAACTAGAAGTAGGAGCTAAAGGAGGTAGACCACGTCCTCTACTGGTGGCAGGGGTAGCTCGGACAGGTGGTGTCACCTGGAAACATTACAATCTCCCAATCCTAAAATCCTAAAAAACTGATAAGTCTGCTGGATTTTGAATGAAATCTAAAATTCTACTTTCTCCATATGAAATCCAATGAAGCCGGAACCACTCTCAAACATCCTGAGTCATTTCATGGTAATGTTAAAAATTTAAGTAAAAGGATGAAAATGAAGATTAAGGAGAATGTCACTTTTACTTTAAGAATTTAACATTACCATGAATAGCATATCAATACTAGGGACATAGACTTGATCATTAAGCTGCCCCACTCAAAAATTATTTGTTTCTTTCAAAAAAAATTGCATTTCGAACATCACTACAAAAAAAAAATATTGCAAAAAAGGCAAAACACTCCTGAAAAGGCAGGGAGCGAAAAAAAATTTAGGGAGCGCGCTCCCAAGTCACTCCAGCCCGTAGCACGGATTGGGAGCAGGAGCGGGATCGGGTGGGGGCTCCCCCGCAACACTGGATTTATTTTTGTTAGTTGGTGGTTTGCAAAGTATTTATGACTTCTATGTGCTTAATTAGGAATGATTTAGAGCAAACACCAATTCTTGTGGAATGATAAGGCAACTGATGGAAGGTATCACATGTTTTGACATAGATAAAATTGGGCACATTCATAAAAAGATAAAAAAATATTTCATGTTTTTCTTAGATTAAATAACTTTCACTTTTTGCAGACAAACATTTTCAAAAACAAACTGACAACAAAAAGATCTTTTTGTTTATGTACTGGAATTGAGACCTGTAACAAGATGCTACCTCACTTCTCTGAAGTCACTTTGAATAGATAACATCAAAAAACCTTGAAATCTGCAGCTCCCATATATGAAGCAATAAAGCGTGGAGCACAAGTGCATTCAAAGCATCAAATAGCCAACAGAAATGATGATATGATCGTGTTACTAATAATATAAGAAGACACTCCCAAACAAGAGAACAAGTATGCAAGTTTCAACGAGATTTCCAGAACTTTACACATATTGTACATGTTACCCACCAAAAAGTGGGTAACCCCAAAGGAAAACTTTTCTTCTTTGGACAGCCAGCGAGCCAGCAACCCTACATTGCTTAGTATATGATGATATGCCACATTCCTCCTCTCACTATCCAGCATTCCTCTTGCAAGAAGGCAGGTCATCATTTAGAAGGTACTTTAGCCATTTTGCAATCATGTGCTTTTACATAATGTTATAGGCATTCTTACATATATTAAAGGGTCATCTAAGTGACTGGCCAATCATGACTGTAAATTTGTTCTCTCACCTTACCTGTGAGATAAGTTTTTGACCCTAGTCCAGTGGGACCTCCTCTAAGGCCTTAAGGTTATAGGAGGGTCACTACTTGGGAAACTTGTATTGAAATAGCGTGTCCATGACCACTCCATACTTACAACTCTTCACCATTTCACCTATTTTCATGTCCATCCATTGGGTTTGTTGTCATTGATTCATTCAAATTGGCAACCCTCACATTCTCATCCATGAGTTTGGGCCGAAAACTTTGCCCTAGAGGTTGATGCAACTAAAAAAAAGGTCAAATCATAAAATGGTCACAATAAAAGAAAAACAAAAATTAAGATGCAAAAGATGGTCGAAACACTAATTAGCGCATGGAAGCCTAGCATGAGCTCTAACCCCCTCATTGGCCATCACCCAATTCCTGAGCCTTTGATGCTCCACCACACAATAAAGGAACTTTTGCATGTCTCAATCCCGATGAGCAAGAAGTTGCCTCATCATTAAGGGGTAAATAATTGTTATATCATTAAAAGCAAACTTGGACACCTAAGCCATGCTCCCCATTAAAGCATTATCAAAAGGAAATAAAAGGCACACTATAGGATCAAAAAATGTTGGTCTAGTGAAGCGGTAATTCATGCCTCCACGATTGCTCCTTCCATACATCTATACACTTGGGATTATGGACCTCTATCACCATGGCACCTTGCCATGAAGCATTTCCCCTCTATTGCCACATCATCACAAACAACTATGAATTGAAGGGTTGACCTAGGACATGTCACATCCCCTTGGAGGCTAGAGCCTAGAAGCACCTAATCTGGTTGAACATCTAGCCATCACTAACATAGGTAGGGAACATTTTTACAAGACTTGAGCTAGTTAGATATTTGAAGGTGATCCCAACTTTAAGTATTATTATGCCCTTAACATTAAGTATTGTCCAATATGATGCATCTATGATCATTGTCCCTAATGATTGGTAACTTTCACTTGAGTTTGAGATGGTTTTGCCAGGAGGTCCTTCACAGACTAGCAAAGGCCAGAGGACACACTTCTTGCCTCCACTACATAGAGCATACCACATTCCTAGAGAGCAATGATGACCTTGCAAATGCAGCATTGCCCCTCTAGAGTAGAGCGTTGGGAGCTTTGATGACTCCAGCAAATCACTGACACCCCAAAGTACACCTAGATGTTGAAACGTTGAGCTCCTCTTGGTTAATGCTTGAGATTCTTAATGATGTACCCAAAGCACCCAACATGCCCCCAGGGTCGCCTTGACATTGTTTGATGGGGATGACTTTTTCCGGAGTCCATATGATGACGATCATCCACAAGATGACAAGGGAGGGCTTGTACTACCAGTTGGAGCCCCAATGCTGGCAAGAAGACGATCCCACATCGCGCTTCTAGCCCCTTTGAAGGTGACACAGGGCACCCATAGCATTGTTTAGACATTTGGAGGTGTTTTAAGTCACTTCTTGAGGGCTTCCCCTCAAGGATTAAAGTTGTTGATTATGGTGATGGGGCATCCCATTGGCCCATCCATGCACTTTCACAACATTTATTGCCCAAAAAGGACATGACGTCATACTTATGGAGAGTTTTGACCCACTTGTGGGATTTTGTGGCATATTTTATTATTGTGACCAGTTGAGTTGGCTTCTAAACCGCTCCCTTGATTCATACTCAAAATTAAACTTGTCATAGGGCTTTAAGGCTAATATTAGTGAGTGATAGACCTCATATATCTGGAGGATCACTAACTTCTCACTTTTCATCATCCCACTTGTATTTCAATTTTCAACCTCTTCTTGACAACTCGACTTAGCCTTTGTGTAACTTGCTACTTGCGGAGATGTAATCTTTATGGTGCCATTGCTATTGGAGATTGGCTTATCTCTTAGAGATGTCATTTTGGGATAGAAAAAAGGCTTTTCATGGAAAAAAAGCGTTAGTCTATTGCAGATTTTCATTGTTTTACATGAAATTAATTATTGCTAGGGTTTTTCTTTGCTCCATGTCTAAATGTCAATTGTTTATGGAAAATTCTGGACAATATTTGCATGGGTCAAAATCGCCAAAAGGTGTGATGATGTGGCAATTTCTCTTTGGCTAAATTAAAGCTTAAAATCAGAAGGTCTTTTAATTAAATAATGTTATGGAGAAAGGGTGTCTATGGAGGGTTTCAAAATTTATTAAAAGGAAGGGGTTATGGGGATTAAACCAAAATTTAAAATTCCCTCGAAGATTAATCCATGGCTCCAAAAGTCAAAGGTGATTTTAAATAAAAAGGCATGAAGATTAGTTCAAATTTGAAATGGTTGGAGGTCAACCTTAATATTTGGCACCAAATTTTTTTTTAATTTAAAATTCAGTTTCACCTCTCATTTTCGTTGATCGGCTCCAAGCTGGAAGGCTAGTCAGCTCCTCAAAAAGGCACTCGTTTACTATAAATTTGAGGATCATTTCAGCTCTCAAATATATCAACTAGCCATGATGTTTATCTGAGGCTATCACATTTCAGCTCTCAAATATATCAACTAGCCATGACGTTTATCTGAGGCTATCACATTTCAGCTCTCAAATATATCAACTAGCCATGACGTTTATCTGAGGCTATCCTATTGTTTATTCATTGGAAACTTGGAGGCATTTCATGCTAGCTCTGGCATTTTTCTCTGACATCCAATAAAATCATTATGTGGATTATTGCTCTGAGATTCGTTGAGGTTCAGTTTTATGTTTGCAGATAACGCTGGATAAAATCAATGCCATGAGTCCTATCCGTTGATGATTCTACTTGGGCTACAATTCATGTGTAATAAAACCACTCGGCACTGTCCCATTTGAATTTCCGGCCTCGGCTAAAACAACAGATTTTAATTTATGACTTATCTAGCCACGTCCTGCTTGCCTTTTTCTGCAATGAGGAAATTTCACAAATTTGGAGCAACACATTGTGCCCAAGATCTTCACTCCAAATGTAATTTTTAGCCCTCTACTAGGGAAAGCTTTGGAACGAGATCGGAGCAGTTTCAGTCTGAGCATATTATGAGCAAAAGGATCTGCACAAACTCCAATATTGCACTGTAGAGAGGTTTCGTATGTATGGGGTTCCAATGACATCGCAAAGAATACACTTTGCAGTGGGTCCATATGACCTTACGGATCGCAGTGGATTACTCTAAATACCAATGTTGACTGCTAAGTATGTACGAAGGATCATGTGTATGACTGCAGAGACTGCAGTGTATTCGTAGACAGCGCATGTATGACCGCGAGGTGTTATTGTATATTTTGCACATACGTGTGATCGTAGAAACCACAAGAAACTCTCGCAATCCAACCATACCAGAGTAAGCCTGATTGTGTATCACTGTGTGAAGCAACCAATGCTCTGAAACTCTGACATAGTCAGCACTATCTTAAAATTAGTTCAAATCCATGCTATGAGATTTGTAAAGGCCTTGTTGTACACTATTGATTTATTCAAGCCCAAAAAATGATATACATAACAGTTATCTAAGGTATGTTTTAGTTTTGCAAGAATACCGTAATGCCTATGCATAATTTATGAAGCAGGATACATATATTTGTGTTGACAAATGAGTTATGGCAATTTGATGAGAATGTTGATGAAGAACACAGTGCCATAAGAATTCATCGATCTAAAGAAAATATCGTTAAGTGATTCCACGCTGAGAGGCTTTATGTATTGTGCGAGGTGTATAATGCTATGTGCTAATGTATAAACCCTGTAATAAGAATATACTGCTGCAGTTAATACACAGGTTGAGATCAAAAGTCACAGTTTTGTTGAGAACTAAGGCTGAAAGTTGATTATGGTTTGAACCCTTCGGCCTTTGTATTTGTACCCTCAGTTTTCTAAATGAGAAGTCCTGAAGCATATTACTATCACCTGGAGGGCTTCCCATTAAAACCTTGAAGTTTGAAATCAAGAAAGCATTAATGATGTGAGGGTTGTCCTTGGGACAGCATTGCATACCTCTGGCAACCAAAAGACACGAATTACTGTAGTGATGATACCTCTTATGTAAACAGAAGTTTTCGGATGATGGTCATCAATAATCTCTGTACTAGTTGACAGTAAACCAATTATTCAGTCTGGCATCTTTTGATGAAGCCTTGAATTTTAGAAGAATGCAAAGAAAGCAATTGGGAATAAGGCCAGCAATTATCACTGTAAAAGACATTGACGGTTTGAACGCATCAACTGACAGCATGGAAGGAAGCCTCACAAACAGCAGCAGGTGCAATGACAGAGGCATCAGCATCTTCAGATTCTAGGGACAGAGCCTAAAGGTAGAAGTTCATCTTTAGCAATTGTATAGACCGTGATCAGTTCTATAGTAAGAAACAAGGGCAGAAGCACCTAGTCACAATTTCATCTTCAGACTGCAAACAAATCAATGGCACTACACCTTCAGGGTTGGAAAGCCAGTAACTATGTCTTGATGTTGTTAGAAAAGCTATGTTTGGGAGATAAGTGGATTCAGTGGTTGACTGTGGTAATGTATTGTCAAAATTTCATATATTGAGCAGGACTTGCTTGACAGCTTGAACAGTGGCTATGAGGTTGGTTCTCTACTGCCAAGAGCTAGACTTGATGAATGTACTAGGGTTTGACCTTGATGAGGGACTGCTATAGGTTCTCATAGTATTATCAGTTTGGTAAAAGCAGAATTGACCTTGTTGTTCTGACATTGTTCGCCAGCATTTGGAGACCAGATTCGACTATTGAATAGAATCCTTAATGATGCGCATATATGACAGTGATATGATACTTGACAGTGACTAGTGACAGTGGAAAGTTCAAGCAGTGGCAGTTGAAGTGACAGTGGAAAGTTGCAACAGTGGCAGCATGAGTGACAGTGGATAGTAGCAGTAGCGGCAGCAGTGGCAGCAAGAGTGACAGTGGGCTGTGGTACTGCAGCAGCAGTGGCAGTAGCAGAAGTTGAAGGTTGGAGTAAAAGGTTGAGTTGTACAATGGGACTGAAGACCCCCTCAGATTAGATTTGAAAAACTCTTCAGGCCTTAGTGAGCATTCCCTTCCTTCCAACCTTGCTGGTAAAACCCTTGCGGAGTTTTGTACTTCCAGTTCATCTGGTAAATTGAATGTAACCAATACCATACATAACGAAGCATTTGTTGAGAGATATCTTTTGTGTACTGTCATTGATGTGATGATTTGATGAATGCTTGTTAAATGACTGATGCTTAATGTGAATTTCGGTTAATAAATGTTAAGGAACTAACCAATTGTAAAAAATTAGAAGGAAACACTGATTCACCCCCCTCTCAGTATTTCCAACATGTTGAATATCTCTTCCTTGAAATCCATAAGAGACCTCCCAGTGTGACTCTCCCATTTAATGTCTCAACCATGCTAGAAGGCTCAAAATAATTCTAGAAAATGAGATGAGTTACAAACATAACCTTAATCAGTTTTGATTACAAAAGTGCAGTAACCTTCAACTAATAACAACAAATCCCTACACTCAAATAGTTGAATGTTTTCTCCAAACTAAAAATTTGATGCCTAAAGAAAAGAGGAATGAACAAGGAGGAGAATATACCAAAACTCAGATAATGAGTAGACACATATTCAACCCTTGAATCCTAATTAAATATCCCAATACCTTTAGATGGTGCCTCCTTTGCCATTGTTACTCATGCATACATCCTCTAACTAAAACTAGAACTGAATTGACACAAAAGTAGTCCCACATGCAAGGCAAACTTAATTGTAATTGAAATATAAAATTTTGAGTTCAAAATAATTCGCATGTATCCACCTCCACTAGTGTGCTCTCCTTGTACACAAACCAATTGTATGTAATAATAGCAAAGTCCACTAGGAAAAACTTATGTATGCATGAGAAAAATGAAATCAACTCCTGATATAGTTAATGCATGCATAGTCACATGAGACACTCAAGTGCAGACAAGAATAGTAAGTGCATGCATCTCCAACAAATAGCAACTAAACTCCATGATGCACTCCATCATAGTTGTAAGTATTCAATTTCCAAGTAAGGGATCCCTAACCGTTCTAAAAATAAACAGTGATGATCAATTGGAGGGAATTTTTCTGTGATTGATTTCATGTGTTTGCTTCCACTATTTAACTTTTTTACTTAAATATTCCAATATGTTTTATTCAGTAATTGCAGAAATAATTTTTGTGTTATAAAAATTAGTAGGAATTAAAATCAGATCTAGAATTTAAAAATTAACAAGTAAAAGAGGGATTGTACAAATGCATTGAGTGCATGGTTCTTGATACCAAGGCTCAAGATATACAGCAAGCTCTTGAATTCTAATGAGTACTGGTAACTTTGGCATGTCTATGGCTATAAGAAGTAGAACAAAGGATCAACCAAGTAAGAAATTTCAATGTTTTCAAATTATGCTATTCATTGCAGGAGTTGAGTCCAAGTTTAAAAGCCAGTTGTTGAAACTTCTTTTCCTTCAATTCTTAATGCAATCTGCCTATTTGTAGCAACAGTTTGGTAGTCAATGCTCTGATTTGCAAAAAAATTGCAAATCAGATACTAAGCTAGACATGCAGTGCTTCAAGATGTGAATGGAATTGGAGCATTTTCGAGCATATACACCCCATGAAGCGGAACCATTTAGAGAAGAAAAGATTGAATGACATGGCTCATGTTCAATACAATCTTAGGTTGAGGCATAACCAATTGTTGAAAAAAATCCATGAATCAAGCAACATACTCTTGGATGACTTTGATCCATCATGAGAGTGGGTTGTGGAGAGTCAAGCACCAGCATTTGACAATTGAGACCTTTCCTGGATAGGCTTCAACCCACTTCTACAAGGAGAGGTATCACTACCTTCATGGCCAAGGGAATCAAGCTGGAATAACGCTGCAGATTCATTAGTAGTATTGATCAAGACTATTGATCATTCAAAACAGCCTTTGAAATTTCAACCACTAAAACCTGTTCAGTTTCAAAAGCTTTCAATTTGTACTAGAACGACTACTAAAAAGTCATGTCAAGCATCAATGGATTATATTTTTCAATGTCAAGCACATAACTTGCTGCAAAAACAACCACAACAGCAACTCTAGCATCATGTTCAGAAAGTGTGGCAGTAGCAATCACAAGATAATCTTCTCCTGTATATCCTCTCTGCTACTAGACAAAGTGAAGAAAGGCAATTATTTTTAGTTCTTGCATCCTACATTATGCCAAACTGCAATGGACTGTAAAGGTTGCAATGCTCTCATTGCATGTGAAGGCCATAATCAGGCATTGGAACACCTTTTGCAATTAGTTGAAGCTGTTTCCAAAGAAATTGTTAATATAATTCAACTATCATACCATATTATAACGGACTTTGTTGAAGAACGAGATGCAAAAACAAGTGATGACCATTGACTTCCTTCAGTTTTGCTAGCATTGGTAGCTTGGCCAGCCAATTATAAGGGCATTGCCATTGGTTCAGACACAGTGCAGCCTCCCGCACTAGTTGCCTCTGTTAGCCAAATGGAAATTTTAACAATGAAAGTAATTAACCCAGAGTGGTTCTTGGTCCAAGTGATGAGGCTATGCTGCCTTATTGATTTCCTGCCATCACAATAAAAGTATGGACAGATCATCATACCTTATCTGAATACTCGGTTTCCTTGTTTGTACCAGCCATCATTACAAGAATTTACAACTGCACTGGGGTAAAGCAATTCAGGAAGGTGGCACTGTTACATAGGGAAAACAGAGCTAAATACCAGCTCAGAAGATGCTTCCAATAATACATGTTGGAGAATGATCTTCTGTGGCTTTGATAACCCTCTGAAGCTCTAACTAATGAATCTTGAAATCCATTTTTTACCTCCAATAAATATCATTCTTATCTTTATCTAAATTAGCACTGCTATCTTCTCCAAAATGATATTTTATCCTCTGTTATCTAATGTAGGATTATTATTTTCTTTTCATGTCATTTCCTAAATTAGCATTCTTATCTTCTCCAAAAGGGTATCTTATCTTATCTTCTCTCTGACTATTCTTAGAATTGTTCACCTTATCCTATTGTTACCTTGCCTGATCTTGGAAGGATAAGAATCTATTTAAACACACTAGAACGATGTCGATAAAACTATCTTGAAGAACCCATTCTACAAACAATCTTTGAAAGACTAATTCGCCATGGAACTACAGCACCCATACTGCCTTACAGACTTGAGCCTGAGTTGGCAACCATGTCGTACCTCCTCAGGAAAGTTAGATCATATCTGAAGACTGAAGATGTCCAATGTACAATAACTGGCATTTATATGTGTTAAATTATGGTATGTTCTATGCTTAGAGCAGTTTACTTCAATTCTTCTTATTAGCCACTGATTAGCAATCACATATACATAAAGTGCAGATAGAACATTAAACGATCAACAGAAAACAAGCCAAGACAAAAGACACAATCTTCTTTTATCTTCAATAGTTCAGCAGAGAGAAATAGTACAAAATCAGAATCCTATAATTTTATATCAGCAGCAAACCCTAAATCAACAAAGTCAAACTTAGTCAAACGAGATGAAATTGACCTCCAATATGCTTGGTCAATTTTCCGGTCATTTAGTCCTCGAACAGCCTGAAGAAGCAGCCCATAAACAGCCCCAAAAACACAGTCAAACTGCAGTTGACTGACGTCAACGTGCTGCCCCAAACTAGGGCAATCAACGCTGGTCAAACCAAAGGTCAGAATGCCTCGGTTTGCATGCAAAAATCTGCGGCCTGCCTAAGAGAAGCAGCCACACCAAAACCGCACTCTTCTAAGGTCAACACTTGGTCAACTATTTCTGCGTCTTTTTTCCTGCGTCCTCTTACTTCCCACGTGAGAGAGATCCTCTTCCTTATGTGTACCCAATATGCAAGGAGAGAGAGAAGAATGTGAGAGATGAGATGAGTTGAAAATGAATCAACCTCACTTGTATTTATATGATTTGTTGGGCATGTGTGCCACACATTTAGCTGCTGGCCGACCTTGACAATTTGTCAAGTAAATACAAATAAATCCATATCTCCATAAATACTTGTCGGAATCAGATGATCTTTAGATCAATCCTACACCTCTCGACAAGAGGAACCTAGGAAAAATATCAGCTGCCATAAATAGGATGACCCACATGGAGTTTGGCCCTAGTTGCCAATTTTAACACTCCCTCTCAACTAGGGAGAACTCCATCTGCTAGTACGTCTGACCGTCGATACTGTCCTCGCCATCAAATGCACTGCCTTGCACTACTTGGCTCTGCTCTACTCTGTTGAACTATGAAGAAGAAGAAATGATCAAGGATATATCATACCATCCTCCACTGACCCGAAGTCAGTCTCAGAGTGCATCATACCACTCTCATTGATCCCAGATCAATATCATTGACCCCAAATCAATGGAGGTCATCCTAGCATAGGGAGTGTGGTAGATACAACGATGCATCCATCGTTAGTACCAATGTTGTTAAAAGCGCGAGCGGGATTAAATCGGCGCGGGGAATGAAGCGGAAAAAAGCGGAAAAATCAAGAAAAAAGCGGAAAAAAGCGGGAAAAAATCTTTTGGTACAAAAATATTCATTTTTTTTATTTTTTTTTTCAAAAATCCCACTGCCAGACATCCCAAGCTTTTTTCTGAAAAAAGCGGGCTTTTTTCGAAAAAAAAAGGGTTTTTTTCTTAAAAAAAGCGCGCTTTTTTCAGAAAAAAAGCGGCAAAAAAATTTCCCGCGCATTTTTCGTATAAAACGCGCATTTTAAGCGCCATGGGGAAAAAAGCGCGATTAAAACGCGCTTTTAACAACATTGGTTAGTACTACTAATGGTCCCTAACCCCGTTGTATCTACCATAGGGAGTATGGTAGATACAACGATGCATCCATCGTTAGTACTACTAATGGTCCCTACTCATTGATCAGATGACAGGTACTTCCCATGAGTCCCAGACTGTATGGGTAGGATGTCTCGACAGGAGAACTAATCATCCTGTCCACATGAGAACGAATCATCCAATCCAACAGTCGTCACAGGAGAACTAATCATCCTGTCCACAGTCGCCACAGGAGAACTAATCATCCTGGCCCATAGGTGAACTAATCATCTTGTCCCACAGTCACCACGGGAGAACTAATCATCCTAGCCCACAGGAGAACTAATCATCCTGTCCCACAGTCGTCATGGGAGAACTAATCATCCTGGCCCACAAGAGAACTAATCATCCTATCCCATAGTCGCCACAGGGTGTCACACGGGAAGGTTGAACCTTTCACCCTATACATAGCACACCACCAGGAGATGGTGAGTCGCCCTATGGTCACATGTCGCTCCAAGAAGTACCCGATGCCCCCCTGGAGCCCAAAGCTCAATATATGCATCATACACGACCCTCATAAGAGGGTCTCTCAACAACACCAAGTCGTTCTCGGAAAGTCAAGAATTTGACCTTTCCCAGGGGCTTCGTCAAAATGTCGGCGACCTGTTCATCTGTACCAATATGTTGGAGCCTTATTGCTCCCCGCTGTACCAGATCCCAGTTATAGTGGTACCTAATATCAATGTGCTTGGAGAGATCATGAAATCCAGGATTCTCTGATAAACGAATCCCACTCTGGTTGTCACACAAGATCACGGTAGTATCCAATGTGAATCCAAATAGCTCACTAAAGAGCTTCCGCAACCATACTGCCTCACAAGAGGCCATACTAGCAGCAATGTATTCTGCCTCAGCGGTGCTCAAAGCCACCGACTTCTGCTTCCTTCTCATCCAGGATATCAAGGCAGATCACAAAGAGAAACAGCACCCGAAAGTGCTCTTTCGGTCCACCACACTGCCTGCCCAATCAGCGTCAGTATATCCATGTAGTCTCACATCTCCAGCAATGTATCTCAAACCATGTGTGATTGTGCCACGAAGATATCGCAACAAATTCTTGGCACCATCCAATGTGTGTGGTGAGGCTCAACCATATGTTGACTCAACGTGTTGACTGCAAAACATATATCCGGACGGGAGTTCACCAAGAATATCAATGTTGTAATGAGTTGATGATACTCGGTAGCATTTTGTAAAACAGGTCCGGCAACACTACCGCTTAACTTCTTGAAGTCAAGCTCCATCGGGGTAGTCATGGGCTTGCAATCCACCATACCGAACCTCTCCAATATCTTTACCACATTTTTTTCCTTCAGATAGGAAAATCTCCCCTGGTTTCTGCCAAACTTCCAATCCTAGGAAATAGTGCATCAGTCCTAGGTCCTTCATCTCAAACTCAGAAGCCAACTCCCTCTTACATTTGTGAATGAGAGGATCTGCACTTGTTAGAAAGAGGTCGTCAACATACAGCACCAGTACGAGAGGTTTGTCATCTTCAACCTTAAAGTAAAGGTTAAGGGCCGGCTTCACTCCTAATGGATCCTCTCATACCATGCTCGGGGTGCCTGCTTCAGCCCATAGAGGGATTTCTTCAACCTGCACACGTGAGATTCCCGATCATGAATCTCAAATCCTTCGACTTGTTCCACATAGACTTCCTCTTTGATCGAACCATGCAAGAACGCAGTCTTGACATCCATCTAATGTAGGTTCCATACTTGCGAAGCGGCAAGGGCTATGATCGAGCGGATGGTGGTATATCAGGCAACAGGTGCAAATATCTCGTCATAGTCTATACCTTCCTTCTGAGAGAAGCCACGAGCGACAAAACGAGCCTTATACTTTTCAACACTTCCATCAACTGCATGCTTTATCTTGTAAAGCCATTTTGAAGTGACAACTGCTTTGTCCTGGGGTCTGGGGACCACATCCCAGACATCGTTTTTCATGATGGACTCATATTCCTCAGTCATAGCATCCTTACAGACTTGATCCTTGACAGCTTTTGCGAACGATGAAGGCTCATTTTGAATGATCATGCTCATGATGGTCAAGTATCCTTGATACCTAGCCGGCTTCTTACTTTCTTGGAAAGTCCCTCTGGGTGCAATGTGTCCTTCAGCATCATCAGGTGTCCCACTAAGCCATGAAGGCCTCTTCCTAGAAGAGGAAGGCTCTTGCGGAGGGGGATCAATAGGATCCATAGGTTCTTCCATATCAGGCATTGTCTCATCTTCCTTTTCCTTCGGTTCCCTAGTGTCAGCTTCTCTAGATCCCCTTGAGTAGGAAGATTGTCAACTTTGCTAAGAGCCATATCTTCGTCAAAGGTGACATCATGGCTAATCTCGATTTCCCTTTGACCAGCGACATAGATTCTATAGCCCTTAGTATTTTCACTATAGCCCACAAAGATTCCTTTTTTTCCAGATGCACCCAATTTATTCCTTTTCTCTTTCGACACATGAAAATATACAAGACTTCCAAAAATTCTAAAATGAGATACGTCAAGTTTCTTATTAGTGAACATCTCTTCGGGAGTCTTGGAACCCAATGCTTGATGAGGGCATCGGTTTTGCACATATACGGCGGTGTTTGCAGCTTCGGCCCATAGAAACTTCGGAAGTCTTTGATCATGAAACATAGCACGGACAACTACCACAATCGTACGATTCTTCCTTTCCACCACACCATTCTGCTCAGGAGTATATGGTGTTGTAGTATCCCTCTTAATGCCAACCTCTTTGCAAAAGTCATGAAACTCATTGGATTCATACTCAGTCCCATTGTCAGTCCTTAAGATCTTGATCTTCTTTTCAGTTTGATTCTCGATCAAGGCTTTGAAGTGACAAAACCAAGAGAGCACTTCATCCTTCTTTTTCAAGAAGTATATCCAAGTCTTGTGAGAATAATCATATGTAAAAGTGAGGTAATATAAATATCCTCCCAAGGAGTTCACAGGCATCATATTAGATATGTCTGAGTGAACCAACTCCAATATATAGAAGGTCTTGCTTTGGCTTGAGGGGAATGGTCCCCTTTTGAGCTTTCCTTCAGCACATCCCAGACATACACCTTCTTGCTCTACTCTAAACTCGGGCATCCCTGTCACCATTTGTCTTGCGTTGGGTAGAGCTTTATAATGAAGGTGAGCAAACCTCTCATACCATAGTTCAGACTGAAGAGATGCGTCCCAAGACATGACACCCAGCGGACTTCCTCCGACCTGATATAGTGAATCAACTCGAAACCCAAGAGTGAAAGCTTCTTTAAAATTCTTTTTCCATACACGTACCTTGCCATTGATGAAGGTCACCTTATAGCCTTTGTCTTCCATTGCCGAAATGGACACCAGGTTCTTTTTGAGATCAAGTACATATAGGACTTCTTGCAAATGAATTGTATTACCCTTATTCAATTTAAGAGTGACATTACCTATGCCTTTCACGGGATATTTTGTGTTGTCCCCAAGAACAATTTCCAAGTTGATCTCCTCTATCAGATTAGAGAGAGATTCTTTGTAACCAGTGCAGTGCCTTGAGGCACCACTATCAATAAGCCAATTTCCCAGCGAGTCCGGGGGAGCAATAGTAGAGAGGGTCGTTGGTAGACAATATTCATCTTGCTTATTGTTAACAATGTTAGATTCATACCTCAAGTTTCTTGCCCTTTTGAAGGGTTGTCCTCTTCCTTGATTTCTGACATTTCTTTTACCTCTACCATTGGACCTGCCATTCCTTTGATTGCCTTGAGAGTGATTTTGATCATCGTCATGGTGTGAGTCCCTTTTATCAGGGCACTCCCTCGCATAGTGACCCATTTTGTTGCAATTGTAACATTGTCCTTTTCTTCCACCTTTCGGTCTGGCCTTTCCTTCGGTTTAGCCCCAGAATTGTTTCTTCTTTTAGCATGAGAAGAAAAGGCAGAGGGATTGTCTTTACGTGCGAACATTTCTTGCTCTTTCATCCTTGTTTCTTCTTGAATACATCTAGCCATCAATTCCTCAAATCCTGGGATGGCATTATTGTTGAGAAGAGTGGTTTTGAATATATAACATTCAAATGGGAGCCCTCCGAGAATTGTGATAGTCATTTCTTTGTCAGGAACGACTTCCCCAATTGATAGGAGATCATTCTTGATCTCGGTGATCCTTAAGAAATATGCTTGCATACTCTCATCTTTGCCCTTCTTAATTTCCTTCAGTTTATTTCTAAGGAACAAAACTTGATTTGCATCATTAAATTTAACTAAGCTCACCAATCTATCGTAGATTTCCTTGGAGGTGGTCAATTCGGAAACATAAGCCACCAAGCGTTTGATGATCTTCTTTGCTTTGACTTCTCCCCTGGTCCACTTGTTCTTAGCAGCAGCAAATGTATTTGATGGAGGCTCAACGATTCTGCATCTCACATGGTCCAACACTTCTTGATCTTCTAAAGTCAAATCGAGAGACATCTTCCATCCGTGATAGTCAGACTTCTCATGGAGCTTGTCTTCGGCGGAGAAGAGTGCTAAGGACCCCATGAAGTTTTTAGAATAGCCTCGCCAACCTTCAGTGATTGCTCTTGCTTGGGCTTTGTTTTCACCTCAGCTCCAGTACCATGTTAAATTATGGTATGTTCTATGCTTAGGGCAGTTTACTTCAATTCTTCTTATTAGCCACTGATTAGCAATCACATATACATAAAGTAAAGTGCAGATAGAACATTAAATGATCGACAGAAAACAAGCCAAGACAAGATACACAAGATGTGGCGGCTAGCTAGGGACAAACCCCAACGCAGGGAAACCCTTTGATCAAATCTTCTTTTATCTTCAATAGTTCAGCAGAGAGAAATAATACAAAATCAGAATTCTGTAATTTTACATCAGCAGCAGCAAACCCTAAAGCAGCAAAGTCAAACTTAGTCAAATGAGATGAAATTGACCTCCAATATTATTGGTCAATTTCCTGGTCATTTAGTCCTCGAACATCCTGAAGAAGCAGCCCATAAACAACCCCAAAAAGACACTCAAACTACAGTTGACTGAAGTCAACCTGCTGCCCCAAACTAGGCAGTCAACGCTGGTCAAACCAAAGGTCAGATTGCCTCGGTTTGCATGCAAAAATCTGCGGCCTGTCTAGGAGAGGCAGCCACACCAAAATCGCATTCTTCTAAGGTCAACGCTGGTCAAAGATACCTTTTGCAGCCCCGGTCAAACTCAGTCAACGCAGTCAACTATTTCTGCGTCCTTTTCCCTGCGTCCTCTTACTTCCCACATGAGAGAGATCCTCTTCCTTGTGTGTACCCAATATGCAAGGAGAGAGAGAAGAATGTGAGAGATGAGATGAGTTGAAAATGAATCAACCTCATTTGTATTTATATGATTTGCTGGGCATGTATGCCACACATTTAGCTGCTGGCCGACTTTGACAATTTGTCAAGTAAATACAAATAAATTCCTATCTCCATAAATACTTGTCGGAATCGGATGATCTTTAAATCAATCCTACACCTCTCGACAAGAGGAACCTGGGAAAAATATCAGCTGCCATAAATAGGATGACCCACATGGAGTTTGGCCCTAGTTGCCAATTTTAACAATATGTTTGTGCAACATTGAGTGAATAGAAACATATGAGCCTGGGTAACCTGAATAACGTCCTATTCCTGTAAATGAGATCAACTTTTCCCTACTAGGATCATAAACTGCTTCTTGTGAATCAATGTCGTAAAAACGTATCTCAACTTTCTGAATGTGTACAATCTACAATGTATCTGGTATCTAGATTCTATATCTATGTGCAATGTTGGCTAAATCAGAACCTTGAACCTGATTAATCTGACTGAGGTCATATACCTGTAAATGAGATTAAGTTCATTTTCCCTATCCTAAGGCAAAAGTCACTCTTTATTATGGGTTCGCAAGCAGCACTCTGAAGCTACAACTTCATGGATGTTGAAATAATTTGTCATTTAATTTTGATATGGTGTAATTTGCATGACACAAATTTGATTTACATTGGCATCTTGCTCATCAAATTATTTTTCCACTTTAACCATGGCATGCTTGCTTTATTTTCTATGTTTCTACTCAATGCATCAGCAGGCATCAAATGCAATATATGTTCTTAAAAATTTTAAAATATTAAACAGCTTTGTTTCCTATCCTGATTGTTCCTCTCATTTTTCCCTCATAGTTGAGATATATTTTCAATCCATAAAGCATGCTCACCATTGGTAAATGAAATCATTTGTACAAAATCAGATATACATATGTTGAACTTGATTGTAAAATATAGTGTCATTTCAAACCTGACTTATCATCCAATGAAAAGCATTTGTACAAAATTAGATATACATATGTTGAACTTGGTTGTAATATATAGTGTCATTTCAAACCTGATTTAATATCCAATGACAGCAAGTAACACCTGTAGGAGCATCTCACCTTTAACTCTGCTATAGCATCTTGGCGTTCCAAGATTCGCTCTGCACGCCTTAGAGGGCGCACGAGCCATTTTCTTAGCAACCTTTTACCAAATCCTGTTACACAGTGATCTATCTGTGCAAAAAGAGTCCTGAATACATAAGATTCAAAATCAGAAGTTACTTAAAATGGAGTTTATGGGACATTTCGGTTCATCATTGATCAAAACTTGTCTAATTGCACCAATATTCAGAGAACTGGAAATTAAAACGCACTCACCACAGCAATAATAGGAGAGATACAAAATATAAACTTATACCCATAAAATAAACTTGAAAGTATAAATTCACTTACCCTGAGGAACTGCCATCTTGGTTGTTCTCAAGAATCTCAAGATTCTCCAAGGCAGCTGCATCAAGGACCATGTAAGGTTCAACAAGATGAGCACATTGGGAAGAAAATACCAGATTGCTTTTATCAGATACAGACTGCATAGTCACAAAATCTGAACAAGGAAAGATCTCAAGTTTGCCAAAACTTAGCAAACTTTGATCTAGCAAAACCTGTCGCAGGTAAGACAGACAGCCTCCAAATGCAGAGAGAGCAAGCTGCCCATTTTCCCCTGCACTTACTACCTGGCAAATGACATCAGGTAAACTTTCTATTTTATTATATGCTGCAGTATCACTATAAACACATTCAGCTTTGTTAGTAACTTCATTTCTTGACTTCGACCTTTCACTGAATAATGCGTAAAGTTTCTTTATCTCAATAAGAGATGTTTCAGCATCCCAAAACTCTTTCCCTGGAATCAAATTATTAACTAAAGGCTTCCTTGTCTCATTCCTCAAAACCTTTTCTGTTTCGATAGAAAGAATGCCACTAGGCTTGATAAGCTCTACAGGCCTTATCTCAGAGAGCACTGAACATAAACGACTCCTTGCTGAATCATCTGAAAACTGATACAAAACAAAAGCAATAACAAACATTATCATGGATAAGAACAAAGCATTATCATAGGAACAATTAGACAAATCAAACTGCTAACAAAGTCATGCTCAAAGAATATGGCCGCAGTTCACCCACCTGACCCAGTATGAATCTATTTGTTGAGGCATCTGCAACACAGATTCCAATAACACAGGCAGTGTGATTATCATTTCCAGAATCTGTGCTTCTTTCAGTTATTGCAAGCAAGTAAGAAGCATCTGGACATGTAGCTAGCATCCCACCCTCTGTCATTGTCCCTTTTGTAATCACAGCACATATCTCTCGCTTGACAACCTGGACCATTAATGAAATAATCAGTCCATTTTAAACTTACCAAAACTCCCATGAAGGGATTTTATTCTTGGCATCACTCAATAGCAGTATGCACAAGCCCCCTACATTGACTGAATTGATCAAAAGAAAAATATCAAATTTTTTAAATGAGAACAAAAGAATGCATCAGAAGTAGTTCAAAGAAACTGCAAACTACCTTTAGAAGAATAAATCATAAGTACTCTGTTGAATTCCTTCTTATTTTCAGATCTTGGTAATTATTGTCTTATGATCAATAATTACACACTTGAAAAATTCTCAACCTTAATTTTGTTTTTATGAGTGAGTAAACATTATTAGATTGATATAAGATATATGAGATATTGATTGATGCCTAATTACAATTGAGGGCCCCAATATATATACATAGTTGTGGTGTCTTTTAATTAATGGCATGTCTTTTCAATAAGACATTAGTTATTGATTATTTATATTTCTATTTATATCAGTGTTGCAAAAATTGCAATATATTCGCGATTATTTGAAAAAATCGTGGTTTTTTGGTTCAGACGATAATATCGCGCGAATTTTATAAGGTTTTTTTTCCAAAAAACTGTGATACAATTGGAAAAAATTGCAAGGCGCCGGGACAGCACGTTTTATAGGCAAATTTATGAGTTTTATTTGTCATTTTTAGCAAGCAGTGGACTTGTTTGAGCGCTGAGGAGGAGAGGAAGGCGTCTACTAGGGCAAAGGAGGAGAAAAACATGAGATTTTAGCATCCCAAGCACGAGAACTTCTTGTTTGGGCCAAATTTCTTCGGTAAACCGTGGTTTCCAAGTATGGGCACCAAATTTGGCCATTTTGTTTGGGTTTTTTTCTAATTTTTGCTTTGGTTTCTATAGCCCATTGATTATCAATGATTTTTGAGTGGATTTGATGGTGTTTTTTTTCATTTTTGTTGCATAGAGTGGAGAGGGTTCATTTTGGTCAAAAATGCAAAAACTTGATTGTTAGATTTATTAGTTTAATTTTTTCTTGTGCTCTATTTTTTTGCATCATTTTTTATTGGATTTGAATGTGCATTTTTTCTATTATTATTGGATTGAGTTGAGGTTTTTTTTTGTTTATCAAAAATTCAATGTGTTGTGTCATGTATGTAATTTTTTTTTTTTTTTTTTTTTAACTTGCAATTCTTATTGTGCCATAAGTTCAACTTCAAATTTCATCTTACAATAAAACTCAAGAGTTCAACCAAGTGACAAACATGCCAAGGAAATTGGACCCTCTGTGGAAATTTGGTGAACCTGATGGGGGGTTTGATAGAATGAACTTGTCTTGCAAGTTGTGTGTGCAGCATATGTCAGGGGGGGTTGATAGATTGAAGTATCACCTTGCACAAATCCCTAGACGTGATGTAGAGCCTTGCACCAATACAAATGTAGAAATCATCCAAAGAGCCATGAGATCATTGGAAGAATTAGAGCAAGACAAAGTGACCAAAGCAGATCTGAAGAAGCAACTAACAGGGAAAGTGCTAAAAGGTGAATATGGAAGTGACACTGGTTCTACTTCAGCATCAATGTCTATAACCAACCCTGTAGCTACCTCATCATTTTTTGTTCCTAAAACCACGTCTGATTCACAACCATCTATCACTTCAATGCTTAAAAAAAGTGAGAAAGAACACGCTGACAAGTTGTTGGACTAGTTTCTCCTTTGGAGTGAAATTCCTTTCAGCGTTGCAAGAAATAATCCATTTTTTCAGCTTGTTGTTGATGCTATTGCAGTTGTTGCCCAAAGTACAAAATCTCTTCTTATGAATACTTTAGAGGCCGCATTCTTCAAGATGAAAATGTTGATTGCACCAAAAGATTGGAGTTTAAAGCATCATGGGCATGAACAGGATGCACTGTGATGTCAGATGGTTGGACCGACCAAAAGGGGAGAACCCTTATAAACTTCTTGGTTAGTTGTCCCAAGGGGACAATGTTTATGAAATCTGTTGATGCATCTTCACATATCAAAGATGCAAAGTTATTATGTGATTTGCTCGATGTGTTTATCTTGGAGGTGGGTGCAAAACATGTTGTCCAAGTCATAACGAACAATGCTAGAAATTATGTTGTTGCTGGCAAGATGCTTATGGAAAGGCATCCTACCTTATTTTGGACACCTTGTGCTGCACATTGTATTGATTTGATGTTGGAAGACATTGTATTGATTTGATGTTGGAAGACATAAGAAAAATTTTCTTTGTCAAAAATATTGTTGACTCATCAAAAAGCATTACAAAATTTATATATAATCATGCATCTGTGGTTAGCTTGATGAGAAAATTCACCAACAACAAAGTGTTGGTGTGCCCCGCCATTACACAGTTTGCCACCAGTTTCATATCTCTTCAATCCCTCTTGAATTCTATGTGGGATGTGATGAGTGTTTATTTCAGAGGAGTGGCGTGCTTTAACATTTAGCCGCAAACCAGAAGGAGAGGCCATATGCAGATTAGTTTCATACTAGGAAAACTTCTGAGCGGGAATGCAGGGGGTGTGCACCATTACTGAACCTTTGGTAAAGGTTCTTCGATTAGTTGATGGTGAGAAGCCCACAATGGGCTATTTGTATGAAGCCATAGACAGAGCCAAAGAATCCATTCGGGCCTACTATGATGATAAGGGAGATAAGGGGTTTCAGAAACAACTCCTCCTATGGGAAGTGATTGATGAACGATGGAACAACACATTCCATCGTCTCATTCATGCTGCAAGGATCTACCTGAACCCTGCATTTTCTTTCCCATGTGGATTCTTATTTGATGTTGGGATCATGGATGGATTCTTAACCTATGTTCAGAAGATGGTGAGATCTCCAACAGAACGTGCAGAAATCTCCAAAGAAATGGAGATATACAGGATGGCAGGTGGCACATTTGGCTTTGAGATGGTTGTGGTTGATAGGAAGACTCAAATGCTAGGTAATTTTTAGTTTGTTTCAAATTTCATTGTTTCTTCAAGTTCATAAATTCATACTTTGCTTCAAATTTCAAATTTCATTTTTTCTTATGTTTATCTTACTTGTGATTTTGTTGTAGATGTATGGTGGACTTGCTATGGTGCCAGAGTACCCCATCTAAGCTTGCCATTCGAATCCTCGGCCAAACATGTAGCTCCTTAGGATGCGAGCACAACTAGAGTGTATTTGAAAAAATACACAACAAGAAGCGCAACAAATTAAACTTAAAATATTTCAAATTTCCAATTAATTTTTTGAATTCATTAAATAATATTTTTTTATAGTTATTATTTTACGATCTTTGTACAGGTTGGAGTTCCAACGACTTAATGACATGGTCTACGTCTACTACAATCTTCTATTGTGGGTGAGGCAAATTGAGAGGATACATGATATGGAGGCCATCTCATTGGATGGGATTGACACCACTGCTGCATGGAGGGTTGAGGCCGAGAGACCTCTCATGGAGTCTGTCGATGATTGGTTAGAGCAGGAGGTAGTGGAAAACGTAGAGGGGGAGGAGGAGGTGGAGGAGGAGGAGGAGGAGGAACAACAGAAGGAGGAAGTGACAACACCTACCCAGGCTACCCTTGCCACCGGTAGAGGACGTGGTCTACCTCCTCTAGCTCCTACTTCTTCAGCTTCTAGAGCACAACAGAGTCCACTACCAACTCCACCGGCATCTACATCTAGAGGGAAAGGGAAAGCTATTGCATTTTCTCGCAAGAGGGGTAGAGGAAATCAGTAGTATTAGCTATTTGGTTCATTTCATTATATATGACATTATGACTCATGATATGAGATACATTATTATATTTTTTGTCGATATTTTAAGGCTGAGTTGGGACTCAGGAGTCAAGACTTACTATTCAGGACATGATTCACTGTTATGTGCTAAGTAGTCGAATTTGTACAAACCACCTGTCGAATCCGAATCCTGCAAATCGGATACGATTCGTCAGGAATTCAAATCCCAGAACAGGATTCAATGTGTCCGTACAGGATTCATATGAATCTCGTACGGGCACATCGAATCCCGATTCTGGGATTCGTATCCCAAGAAAATGACTTCCGCGGGTTAAAAAGCACGTTGTTCTTTTTATCATTCACCTTATTTCTCATTTCATTTTGCATAGTTTGATTTGTGGGCAAGGAGCTAAGAGTTTGGAGCAAGGAGCTAAGGGATTACAGCGTTCGGCAAGAAGATTCAAGCACCAAGTAAGTGCAATTCAACGCCAATTTTTTGCATTTCTTATTCTATTACAGCAGTTTGTATATGATTTTTTGTTTACAAATTTGTGCATGTTTTGTTCATTTTTTTACAGTATTCATGGCTCAATCAAAGGCGGCAGTTAGGGAGCAAAGGAAGGGAAAGAATGTCTCCATTGGAGATGCCCCTCCTCCCCCATTATCATCAGAGTCTGCTGCAAGTAATGTTGAGGGAAGAGGAGGACCTAAAGACAACATTGAGAAATATACCTCGTGGAAATATGTCACAAGAGAGGATGGAACAAGCACCAAGGGGAAGGGAGGAGGCAATGTGCAATGGAGATGCAACTTTTGTCACATTGCTTTCAAAAGCCCATATTTCCGTGTGAAAGGCCATTTGTTGGCTTTACTGGGTTGTGGGATTGGAGCTTGTAAAGTTATTCCTTTACAAAAAAGGAAAGAAATGGAAAAGGAGTCTACTGTTGGTATGGAAAATGTGGCTACAAAATCAAGAAAAACCAAGAACGAAGACCCCCTTCCATTTTTGAGGAAAGGCACCACCAAATTTCCATTTGAGAGTTCTATTGAGGGACAAGCAGCAAAAAGAAGAGCAATTGTACTTGGTCCAATGGACAAGATTTTTCAAAAAGAGAAACAGGAAGAGCTTGATCTCACCATTGCCTTCTTTTTCTATCAAAACTTCATATCATTTAATGTTGCATGCTCACCTTTATTTATTGAGATGTGTCGAGCTCTAACTCACGAGTCTCCATCATTGTATGTGCCTCTTGGTTCAGAGAAGCTTAGAACCACATTGTTGACGAAGGTAAAAAAAGAGGTGCAAAAAATGCTTGAGCCTATTGTAGCATCATGGCCAACATCTGGGGCTAGCATTGTTTCTGATGAATGGACAAATCCAGCATGACACCCAATCATCAACTTCATGGTGTCCTCCTTGAATGGTCCAGTTTTCTTGAAAGCAGTGGATACACTTGGAGAATACAATGATGCACAATTTATTGGTGAGTTATTTATTAAAGTTATTGAAAATGTAGATGTTGATTCTTGTGTGCAAATCATTACAGGTAATGCACCTGTTTGCAACGCTGCTGGCATGATTGTGGAAGCTAAATATCCACAAGTGTTTTGGACACCTTGCATTGTCCATTCATTGAACTTAGCACTGAAATCCATTGCTTCTGATGTGCTTTGGATTGGTAACATTATTGAAGATGAACGACATATCCATAACTTTGTGCAAAATCATACAAATGCCCTCACTATCTACAAGGACTACACCAATCTATCATTGTTGAACACTGCTGATACACGGTTTTCCTCTTCATTCATGATGTTGAAGAGGCTGAGGGAGGTCAAGACCGCTCTTGGGTCCATGGTTATTTCTAAGTTTTGGTCTTTTTGGAGAAAGACAGATCAGGTAGCCTCTAAAAGAGTGAAGGACACAGTGCTAGATGATGCTTGGTGGGAGAGGGTAGATCTAATTATTCAGATCATGGACCCTATCATTTCTTCTCTTCGATTTGCAGATACAAACAAACCCATCCTATGAGAGGTTTATGAGGGATGGGATTCCATGATTGAGTCTATGAGGAGCATTACTCTACAAAGTGAGTGTCCCAAGTATGATACATCACCAGAGGCCTTCTGTCCTACTATACAGGATATTCTTATCAGCAGATGGGACAAGAATTGTACACCTTTACATTGTTTGGCTCACTCATTGAACCCAAAATACTACAGCCATGAGTGGCTGAATGGTGGACCTTCCCGCAGATTCCCTCCTCACATGGATGGTGAAATCTCACAAGGGAGGAAAGAGGCATTTAGGCGGGTTTTTCAGGATAGTGCATTGCTTGATGAGGTGGAAGATGCCTTTGCAGAGTTTTCCACTGGCACTGGTCGATTTGCAGGATATGATATGATTAGAGACAGGGGGCTAAGAAGCCCTATTCTTAGTGGGCAAATCATGGGGCAACAAGCCCTCCTCTTCAGCAGTTAGCCATGAGGCTCCTCTCTCAAGTGACTTCATCCTTTTGTTGCGAGAGGAATTGGAGCACATATGGGAATTTGTATAGTGTGAAGAAGAACTGGCTTGAGCAGTCTAAGGCAGAGACAATGGTGTATGTGCACACCAACCTTCGTCTTATTTACAGGCAGAGGGAAGAGTGGTTGACGGGAAAGACAAAGATGAGGGATGTCTTTCCTAATGATATGGGTTTGGACAGCAGTGTTGAGTTGGCATTGGCCAACATGGATCTCAATGATCCAGTGCTAGAGCCTGTTAGATTTGATGACTTAGAGGAGTCGACCTCCACACCAACAGATGGAGAGGTGACTATGGATACAGGGGAGGAGAAGGATGCAGAGGAGAGCAGTGGTGACCATGATGATGAGGACATTGATGCTGATTCTGATGATGACTCTTAAGGATTGATGACTACCTATTGCCTTGAGGCTTGTATACCGGTAGTTGTTTTATATTTTCTATTTCTATTTGCCATTGGCATTGCACCAGCACTACCTATGTAACACATTTTGATTTGATGACTTAATGAGAAAACTATAGTTGTCAATGTCTTTATCTTACTATCTTGTAGTTGTAAACTTGTAAGTTGTCTTTCATTTATGAATTATGAATCATGATTTATGTGACCACTGACATGTATTTGAATTTTGTATGTACTATGCATGCTATAGATGAAGATCTATGTTTGAAAATCAATGAATTTGTATCATTAATTAGAATTGTGTAAGAAATATCTAATTTTCCATATATATATATAATATATATATATATATATATATATATATATATTTAATAAAATAAATATATAATGAATCCTACGTGTCCTGTTCTGGGGGGGTCAATGTGTCTGAATCCGACACTCGAATCCCCGAATCCTATGAATCTCGAATCCCTGTGTCAGGTGACTTAGGTTATGTATGATGTAACACTAGAAATGATATTACACATCTTATATATTAGTTCTTTTATCATATTTATGTGTCAATGTAGATGCTTTAGATATTAAACAAATTGAAAAAAAAATGAATATTGTTGTATTTTACGATTTTTTCCCGATCTTTACGATTTTTTCCCCTCGCCGATTTAATACCGATAACGATTTTCGCAACATTGATTTATATATGTGTGTGTGTGTGTGTGTGTGTGTGTGTGTGGAAAAAGTCGAAGTCAGGATTAATTCAACAAGGGTCTAGAAACTAAAAAAGTCGTTAAAGTTGGGAGGTTTTTGAAAAAGTCGCCAAAATTTAAAAAAAAAAATACAAAAATATTCATTTTTTTAAAATTAAAAAGTCGTTAAAAAAACTACCTCACAATTTTTTGGAAAAACTCCCAATTTTATCTCGACTTTTTTGATAAAATCCTGATTTTTTCGAAAATAAAAATAAAAAGTCGTTAAAGAAACTACCTCACTCACAATGTTTTGGAAAAACTCCTAATTTAATCCGACTTTTTCAACTGGGAAAAAATCGCCAAAAAGTCAGCCCATTAAATCAGCTAGTCCAAAAAATCAGACTTTGCCGATTTAATCACGACTTTTTGGCAAATTTTTCCACACTAATAAAAAGATATTTTGTTGTATATGATATAATATATATTTTACATTGTTGTCTGGAAAGGAATACCTTCCATAGCGATATAAAACATCAACAGTCCCTCATAGCGAGAAAGGTACTCTTCCATGATGTTCTCCTTTAGTAGTCCCAATCACACCCAACCACTTCACATGGTATGGGCAAGACTACCACCATAGTCTCAAAACTACGCTGCAAGCATTTAAGGTGTTTCTCCTCTCCTAGTAATCCCAATCACACCTAGCCAATTCACATGGCATAGGCAGGACTTGTACCAGGCTACTCATTACTCCCTCAGTCACTTCACATGACTAATATGGGGAACCCTTAGCTAGAGGAAGAGTATTTGCCCATTGTAGTAGAAACGTCACAACTCCCTCTCAATGAGGGTGGATATTCTGCATCACACCAAGCTTGTCTCTGTAGTATTCAAATTTCACTTTAGACAGAGGCTTGGTGAGAATGTATGTTGTCTGTTCATCTGTGGAAATGTCCCATAGTTCCCATTGTTTCTCTCTGTACCATGTCTCGGATGAAATGGCATTTGATCTTTATATGCTTTGACTTGTTGTGAAAATCTGGATTCTCTGAAAGCTTCACACAACTTTGATTATCATAGTATATCAAAGTTGGCTCTAACTCTAGATCAAATAACCCTGCAAGTAATTTCCAAAGCCACACTGCTTCATGACTTGCATCATTGGTTGCTATATACTTTGCCTCTATTGTACCGAGTGCCATTAACATCTGTTTTCTGCTAAAACATGAGAACATACCTGATCCCAAACTAAAGCAACATCATGATATGCTTTTCTTGTCTACCACACTCCCCACCTAGTAAGAGTTTGTATAACCTTGCAGCTTTACTTCACCATCTAAGACATTTGAGTACATATCCAATTGTACCATGTAGGTGCCTCAATACATGCTTTGTTGCTACCAAATGTACATGTCTAGACTCAACCATGTACTGACTCAATGTGTTCACTATAAAGCATATACTCAGCCTGGTATTAACCAGGTATGACAAGGATCCGATCAATTGTCTATACATAGTGGGATCAACCAAATTTGAAGAAGAATCACTCAAGAACTTCATATTCGTAACCATAGATGTGGCCATGGACTTGCAGTCCATCATCCCAAATCTCTGCAAGATCTCAATTGTATACTTCCCTTGGCTAAGGAAAAGCTCATTTGGTCTTTGCCACACTTCTAATCCCAAGAAATAGTGCATTAAACCCAGATCCTTCATTTTGAACACTAAAGTGAGCTCCCTCTTGCACCCATATATGAGCTTCACATCCCTCGTAACAAATAGGTCATCTACCCCTAGCATTGAAGCAAGGCTTCCTGTGGTAATCCTCACTGCTCCCTCTATCACGAAAGCAAATCTTCCTAACGATTGGAAGAAACGTCTTGCCATAGTTTCCTCCCTCTTTCTAGGAGAACCTTCTTTCCATGGATCTCGATTTGTATTTCTCTATGTTGCCATCTGCCACATGCTTGATCTTGTAGATCCACTTAGAAGTCACCATTGACTTTCCTTAGGTCTTGGCACAATTTCCACACACATCTTTCTTCCAAACTTGCTCGCCTGGTTGCTTTCTCCCTCTAAACTGGAAGCTCTTCTTGATGTCTGGCATGGTTCTAGATGTCTTGGTCCATTTCTCCCTCTCGAACTCAAAGCTCTCTAGTTGAGTTTGTGCTCCACCTTGGGAGAATCCTCTTGTCATAAACTTTGCTTTGTTCTTCCCAATGCTTACATGTGTTGAGCGAATCATTTTCTTCGCAACCTTCATGAGGTACCTGCAAACCTTACTAAGACGTTATGGAAGAAATGGGTATAACCAATCAAAAGTTACAAAGACAAAAAGGCTTAACAAAAATAAAGTAATGATAATCAAGGAATAAAGATATGACATACCTTTCTATTGAGAATTGTAGGGAATTTGTTAACTCCCACTTGATTGTTGCCTTCTTGTAGAAATCATTGGAATCCATATGCAATCTCATCAAGCTAGAAATGCTCATCCTTGTCGTCATCATCAGCATATTCCTTTCCTTTCCTTTCCATTCAGGCATGATCTAGGGTTTCTTCTTTCAGCGAAAACATTAATCTAGGTCTAGCTCTAGGGTTTTATCCACAAACCCCAGGGTTTTCTTATCCAAGACATCTAGTGTTCTAGGGTTTACAAACCCTAAGAGTTAATTTTAGGTATGTTCTATGCTGATAGCAAATTTACTTCAATTTTCCATATTAGCTCAATATCAATTCCAATTTAACAAGCACATTCAGCATGATAGTAAAATGCAGATAGAACATAAACATAAATCACAGAAGACAAGCCAAGACAAGAGGACACAAGATGTGACGCTAGCCAGGGACAAACCCCAATGCAAGGAAACGCTTGATCAATTCTTCTTATATGTTCTTCAATAGTTCAGCAGAGAGAGAGATAGTACATATACATCAAAAGTCAACCTTTTGACTTATCTAAATAAGAGCAGAGATCTTCTCTAAGAAGATAGCATATGAGGTAGCTTAATTAAACTCAGTTGAAGGCACGTTGCTTCAACTGATCCTCCAAGGTGACTTCATCACCCTGCGGCACCTATTATCGTGCTGAACCATGCTACACCATCACTATGTTTGGTTGTGTTACATCTTTCATGCTGCTGCGCTATGCATCATACCATGTTGTTCCCCTTTACATCATCATGTTGCATACCTTTACATCATGTTGCACACATATCATCATGTTGCGCCTCCTTGTGCTACATCATCATGTTGTACCTTACTGTGCCCATCATGCTGCATCTTATTGCAGCATTCATTATCACAGTGCTACACAACCTTGACTGCCCTTAGAAGGCCTTGCTATGGTGCTAGGGCATGCGGTCTAGCACATAGCAACCGTTGTAGCAAACGCAATGTTTTAAAACTCCGACTCGACCGAGGGTCGACTCCAAATCCGACTCTGACTCGGTATCGACTCAATCGGCTCGATTTCAATGACTCGGTCGTCGTAAAAAATACATTAAATATTTATTTCTTTTATAAAAAAACATAATTTTAAAGATTTTCATTCATGTTTCCAAACACACAGCATCAAAATATTGATAGAAGACAACATATGATCAAAGTAGGCTCATGAATATATCCATTATATCAAAATGGCACCCAGTGCACTGTCCAATACATACATCATTATTATATAGATCAAAACAAAAACACATAACCAAGGAGGCTCAAAATGGCCTCTACAACAAAGGTAAACTATGACCAATACTATTGGCTACTGCTAGAGGAGCCAAGATCATCTAGATCAATCTCTCGATCAAAGTCAGAGAAGCAAACTCAAATGGTTGACTCTCCACTACCAAATCTGATGTTGGATCAATGTCTTCCAACACAATAGGATCTGAATCAGGTCTTTTGTTCGGCAATTGGTTGCGTCTGAGCCGGAGGTTGTTTGGACATAGACTAGATCATTTAACCGGTTTTGATCCAAACGGTTTCTCTTCTTTGTGTGAATCCTCTCAAAGACAGACCAACTGCGCTCACACCCAGTAGAACTACAAGTTTGACTCAAACTACAAATTGCAAACTTTTGCAATTCAGGACAATGGCTACCAAATTGCAATCTTTGCTAGGTTCTTCCCAAAGGTACCTGAGGCATTGCTAAAGGTTGTGACCTGTCGGTGTATCTCCAACTGATCACACTCCAATGGGATCACGCAATCAATGCAGTCAATCAATCCATCTCTAACCTCCCCCCTCAAAGCTCATGTTGCTTTAGCTTTACAATGATGCCCTGGGTTCAAAAAATACCCAGCTATGAGTTGATTGTTCCATATTTCATCAACACCTTAACCAGTGGCTTAGCAAGCTTCACAATCTCTGTTACCTTTCTCCAAATTATTTCTTCATTAACTTTCTTTTTCAATTCTTTGCCTTCCAATTTGTGAGACCACTGGCTTTGATTCCATTCTTCACTGAAAAAAATCTTTTGCAAGTTTCTATGTTGTGAAAGCATAGATTGCAATGTCAAAAAATGAGTAGCAAATCTAGTGATGGCAGGACTAATAATATCCCGAACCCCTCTGTGTTTCCTCATCAAGCTCAAAATCTATGAATGATTATAAATAAATTTTGTTATGCTTTTGGCATGGTCTACAATGTTTTTGACCCAATCTAATTTGCCAATATCCTCAAGCATGAGGTTTATGCAATGTGCGGCACATGGGGTCCAAAAGATGGTTCTGTGTTTTTCCTCTAACAGTTTACCAACAAGAACATAGTTAGAGGCATTATTTGTGATGACGTGCACAACATTAGCCACCCCCACCTCCTCAACAACCTCATCCAATAGTTGAAACAACAATTATCAATCTTTTACCTTATCAGATGCATCAACTGATTTTAGAAACATGGTTCACTGTGGGCAGAAGATAAGAAAGTTTATGATTGTACGGTTTCTTTGATCAGTCCATCCATCTGACATGATGGTACATCCTATTCTTGCCCATGAGTCCTTGAAATCTTCAAATACTCATTAATGGAGGCAATTTCTTTCTGCAAATGATACCCCCTTAGCTCATGCAGAGTAGGGCCTTTGAAGCCTTTTCCAGCAGCATGTATGGCATCAAACATAGGCTCATAATATGGTGAACGGGAAGCAATGAAGGGGATATCAACATCATACCACCAAATAACTATGTAATCACAAGCAGTCTCCCTCAATTCTTTCTTCCAATGGTCATTTGAAGTGGGTTGCATATGACTTCTACTAGCTTGAGGACCATGTGCATTTGACGGAGAGGAGGGTGTGACAGTGAAATAACTTTTGATATTCATATCACCCTTTTTCATTTTACCCTTACCCTTTTCTTGAATAGACTCAAAAGAGGGAGGGACATATCGGAAGGGGTTGGATGCATTAGTACAAGGGATAGAGGAAGAACCCTCGAAATCAAAAAGGGGTTTGGTAACCAGCATTTTTTGTATATTCCTCTTCTTCCCAATTTCAACCTCTAACTCTTTTTGCCTAGCCTTATCTTCTTTAAACTTCTGAAAGTTGGCTAACAAATCCTTCCTAATCTCCCCAATTTCTGGTGAGGTACATGGAGTAATTTGGCCTCTAATCCCTGCCAAGTGTTGTTTTAACCTATTAATGCCCCCGGGACCATCCTTAATTTTTCTAAGGCAAAATTTGCAATGCATTTGACTATCAACCATTTCAACATATGCCCAAGCAGCATCTTTCACTCTAGGTCATAGTTGCAGGAATCGCCCCCCACCCCCCCCCGGATCCTAAGCCGGAATCGCGACCCATACGGAATCGTTCCGGAATATCCAGGCGAAGCGCGATTCCGAATTTTAGGTGGCGCGATTCCTATTTTTAAAAACGATTCCTGCCATTTAGGTTGCGTTGCCCCCGGAATCGCGCTTCGGAAGGCGATTCGGGCAAGAGGTTGCGCCACGCAACCTGCCCGGAAGCGCACGCCACCCGGGCGCAACCCGCGGGGCAGCAAAATAAACATAATTTCTTTTTAATTTCTTTTAAAATTTAACTTAACTAAGCATGAGGGGGTGGGTTAGGGTGAGTTTAGGGTGAGTTTAGGGTGACTTTAGAAAAGAATAAAACCCCCATTCTCTTCTCATTTTCTCACTTTGAGTTTATGAGAGTTGGAGAAGAGAAGAGAGGAGAGGAGAAGAGAAGAGAGGAAAGGAGAGGAGA
>APFE030015761.1:0-19276 GCA_000404065.3 Pinus taeda | reverse complement strand
AATATATATATTTTTAAAAAATCGCTCCCGGATTCGCTCCCAAACCGGGAGCTTCTGAAAATAGTCGCTCCCGCTCCCGCTTCCGCTTCCGCTCCCGCTCCCAAGTAACATTGATCTAGCCACTATCAAGGAGACCTAAGAAGAGGCTCCTATCCCCTATCCTGAAAGTGCCCTTAACGGTGGCCAAGGTGAAGCCATCGTAGAAAAGAGAAACCTTAGCAGCAATGAGGAGCTTTGGCTGCAGGCTTATGGAAGACCCATGAACCGTCTCTCATCCACAACCAGAAGGGTTGCTAAGTCACACCGAAGGAAGCTTCAGCATAGTTGTAGGTGACAGCTCACTGTTGAAGATGTTAGTACTATGATAAAGGTTGTTCCAGGTATGAGAGTGCTTGCAAGTGGAAGTCACAGTCATAAGGTAAACTTGTGTGGTGAAGGAGTCTGCACTCGGACTTATCTCAGACCATGTAGGGCTGGCTTCAAATGATTGGATGCTAACATTATGAAGCACTGATGATTATAAAGACGGACATTTATGTGTTGCTATGTGCTAGGCCATAGGCCATAGCATCATAGCATGGGTCTCTTAGAGTTGCTCCATTGGTTAGAGATTATGAAAGAAGATTAATACAGCCACAGGTACCCTCATCAGATCAGCAGTTCTTCACTGTCAAGGGACATGCTACAGTTCTATCATTGATTGAAGACTGTCATGGCAATACAGGATTGCATCTTAGATTAGTCATCATGAACAGAATAATGAACTTACTGTTGTTGTCATAAAATCTCTGATTTATGAATATGTACTCCCTCTCTCTCTGTTAAAATATTGAAGAACATATAAGAAGAATTGATCAAGGGTTTCCCCACATTGGGGTTTGTCCCTGGCTAGCGCCACATCTTGTGTCCTCTTGTCTTGGCTTGTCTTCTGTGATTTATGTTTATGTTCTTATTGCAGTTTACTTTATGTTGATGTGATTGCTAATCTGGAAAAGATATTGAGCTAACTATGAAAATTGAAATAAATTGCTCTAAGCATAGAACATACCTAAACTTAACATGGTATCAGAGGTCACATGAAGACAATGCCCAGGCAAGAGTGAAAGAGCAATCACCGAAGACTGTTGGAAAAGACAAAAGGATCAATGGATTCATCATCCCTCTTCAAATTCACCAAGGGTGAAATCGAAGTAGAGAACATTATCAAAATGGCGCAACTGAAGCTTATGATGGCCTGCCTAAAGATCACTTCATTGGGAAGTACGGCTCTAAGGATGGAAAGAAAGCAAATGACTTGTTCGGCCATTATGCGAAGGAGTGTCCGAATAGCAGGGACACATCACTTGATGATGATAACAATCATTCCAAGGACATCTTCAATGATCAGAGGAATGACAGGTAATGCAGGTCATCAAGGAAACAGCGAATTCTTCAGAGAAAGCAAGGAACCCCAAGTATGAAGAATCAAATGTTGTTTCTGATAAGATAAAGAAGCGTTATCTTGTATTGGCCCTCTCCTTCAAATTCTTTGGGAATCTAGCTTATTGATTGTAGTGCTTCAAGGCACTACATCGGATAGAAGGATGCTCTCTCTAATTTGGTAGGGATGAAAATAATCGTGGGATTATACTTGGAGCCGATGCCACCTATCCTGGAAAGGGTGTAGGGAATGTTACCCCTCAATTGAATGAGGGTAACTCGATTCATTTACAGAATCTATTTTATGTAACTAATCGCAAGAACAACCTGGTGTCCATTCCAGCATTAGAAGTCAAAAGTTACAGGGTGGCATTCATCAATGGAAAGGTACGTACTTGGAATTTTCAAAGATGCTTTAATCTTTAAGTTCAAGGTTGGCAATTTGTATCAAGTTGCAGGATGGTCCATTGGGACCATGTCAATTGACAAATCTCATCTATAGCACCGGAGGTCTACTTATGGGGCGCTACCCGATGTGAGTCAGATGGTGACTCGGATGTCTGAATTCAAGAAAAACATGAAGGTACATGTCTAAGATGTACCAAAGGATAATCTTACAAGGGGACCATTCCCCTCATGTAGCACGTCCATAGATTTGGAACAACCCGAATGGTTTGAGATTCATGATCGGGAATCTCATGTGTGCAAGTGGAAAAAAGCCCTCTATGGCTTGAAGCAAAACACCCCAGATTTGATATGAGAGGATTGATAGCTGTCAAATGAAGTTGAGATTCACTAAGAGTGAAGCTGATCCAAACCATTGTTTGAAGGTTGTGGATGATAGACCTTCTAAGGACAACCTATTTCTGACAGGTGCAGACCCTCTCATTTGCAGAAGTAAGAGGGAGTTGGATTCCGAATGTGGAATGGTAAATTGCAAGCCTGTAACTACCTTGAGGATCTTAACTTTCAGAGGTTATGTGGTGGTGATGGTGGACCAGATTTGGGAAATGCCTCTGAGTTTCATAAACTCATTTGCATTAATGTTCTTGGTGAACTTCTATCCATATATATGTTTTGCAGTTAGTATGGTGAGCTGATATTTGGTTGAGCCTCACTAGATTGGTGCCAAGAATCTTCTGAGGTACCTTCGGGGCACAATCTCTCATGGATTGAGATACACTGTCGAAAATATGAAGCTACATGATTATTCGAATGTTGGCTGGGCAGGCAATATGAAGGATCACTATGGCACTTCTCAGTGTTGGTTCTCCTTGGGTTCTGCTTCGATATCATGGATGAACAGGAAGCAGAAGTCGGTTGCTATAAGCACCGCTAAGACCAAATACATAGCTACGAGTATGATCTCGTATGAAGCTGCCTGGTTGTGGAAGCTCTTCAGTGAACTGTTTGTACACATGATGAATACCACTGCAATTTTGTGTGACAACCAGAGGATTCGATTGTTGAGGAATCTCGTATTCTATGATTGCTCCAACAGATAGACATCAGATACTACCTTATCTGGGATATGGTAAGTCGACGAGCGAGGAGGCTCCATCGCATTGAGACTGGTGTACAGATCGCAGACATTTTGTCAAAGCCCCGGGGAAAGATCAAATTTGTGACTTTCCCGAACGACTTGGAGTTGTTGAGAGACCTTCGTATAAGGGTCTTGCATGTTGCATGCATTGAGCTCTGGGAGCTCTGGGGGCTTGGGGTACTTACTGGAGCAACACACGACCGTAGGGCGACTCACCCTCCCCTAATGGTGCGTTGTGTACAGGGTGAATAGCTCAGCCTTCCCCTGTGATACCCCAAGGCGACTTTGGGACAGGATGATTCGTTCTCTTGTGAGCCAGGATGATTAGTTCTCCTGTGGGACAGGATGATTAGTTCTCCTGTCGAGGCATCCTACCCATGCAGTCTGGGACTCATGGGAAGTACCTCTCATCTGATCAATGAGCAGGGAAATGGGGTTAGGGACCATAATAGTATTATTGATGGACGAATCGTTGTATCTACCGTACTCCCTATATGCTAGGATGACCTCCATTGATCTGGGATCAATGAAACTGATTTGGGATTAGTATGAGTGGTTTGGGACACTCTCTTGTGATATTGATCTGGGATCAATAAAACTGACTTTGGGTCAGTAGACAATGGTACAAGACATTCTCGATCAATTCTTCTTCTTCATAGTTCAACAGAGTAGCACTCAGCAGAGCTCAGTGGAGTAGAGCAAAGCAGTGCAGGGCACAAATAGTAAAGATAATACAGCCAGACATATGGATCAGCGGATCGAGTTCTCCCTAGTTGAGAGGGAGTGTTAAAATTGGCAACTAGGGCCAAACTCCCTGTGGGTCATCTTATTAATGGCAGTTGATATTTTTCTTGGATCGCTCTCATCGAGAGGTGTAGGATTGATCTAAAGATCATTCGATTCTGATAAGTATTCATGGAGATATGAATTTATTTGTGTTGTGGGACAATTCGTCAAGGTCGGCCAGCAACCAAATAAGCCCCTCGTGTGCTCAACGTTTTAGTATAAATAGAAGAGGTCCTCAAGTCATTTGGACACACTCACATTCTTGTGATCTCTCTCTCCATTCTGTTTTGGGTTTTATGAAAGAGAGATCTAGAGGGAGTGCCCTAGCCTAATACGTTGTCCTAATGAAGATCAAATCATCGCCATGGAAGTAAAGGCTATACGCTGCCCTAGAAGAGATGCCCTAGACCCTAACGCTATCATGGAGGAGTCCTATACACAACTTCTTATACGCTGCCATGGAGAGCCCTAACTACAGTCAGGGAGCAGCCCTAGACGTGGAGGAGAAAGGGTCTTCTAGGAGTGTCTATGCTGCCCTAATTCACAGTCAAATGTAGTCACGGAAACACAGCTAGGAGAGATTGAACACAGGTCTATAAGAGACCCTAAGACGTTGTCCTTAAATGCCCTAAGCGTTGTCCTAAGAGAAGTCATCTTGATGCAGAGGAAGGAGGGTCTTGTTATGCCCTAGCTGCAGAAAATAGGAGGTCTAATGCAACCCTCTAAACGCAGTTGAATGATTGTATAAATGAGAACTAACTCTTTGGAAGACAGGCCTTAAAAGCTGTCAAGAAAGGGCACCTAAACACAGTTAATGTATGATCTAATATGCACTTATGGAGAGCACAGATCTGCTGATGTATGAGGCTCTAAACTACAGCCTCAAGAGGTCTCTATGGTGCCCTAGGACACAGTCATATATGCTGCAACAGGAGGCACATATATGCAATAAAGGGGAGGCCTTAATCCACAGTAAAAGGGAGCATCTAGCCACTATCAAGGAGACCTAAAAAGAGGCTCCTATCCGTTGTCCTGAAAGTGCCCTTAACGCTGGCCAAGGTGAAGCCATCGTAGAAAAGAGAAACCTTGGCAGCAATGAGGAGGTCTGGCCAAGACAAGAGGACACAAGATGTGGCGCTAGCCAGGGACAAACCCCAATGCGGGGAAGCCCTTGATCAATTCTTCTTATATGTTATTCAATAGTTCAGCAGAGAGAGAGATAGTACATATACATCAGAAGTCAACCTTTTGACTTATCTAAATAAGAGCAGAGATCTTCTCTAAGAAGATAGCATATGAGGTATCTTAACTGAACTTAGTTGAAGGCATGTTGCTTCAACTGATCCTCCAAGGTGACTCCATCACCATGCAGCACCTATCATTGTGTTGCACCATGCTGCACCATCATACCATGTCCAGCAACACTAAGTTGCACCATGCTGCACCATCACTATGTCTCACTATGCTGCATCTTTCATGCTGCTGCACTATGCATCATACCATGTTGTACCCCTTTACATCATCATGTTGTATACCTTTACATCATGTTGCACACATATCATCATGCTGCACCTCCTTGTGATGCATCATCACGATGTACCTAATTGTGCCCATCATGTTGCATCTTATTGCAGCGTTCATTATCATAGTGCTGCACTTTGATACCCTTGCGATGCACACCCTTGACTGCCCTTAGAAGCCCTTGCTATGGTGCTATGGCCTGCGGCCTAGCACATAGCAACCCTTGTAGCAAACGTATCCCAGATAGTGTCCAATCATCATTAACGCAACAACATTTAGCCTATAGAAATGTCAACTCTTGAACTTGTTGCAATGCTGCAATTATGGGACTGGTTAGGGTACTAACCACAGTCCCTAACAGCACATCAAAACTAGCCCAGAATTGCTCCTAATGACTGCGGTTGTCCTCCAATGAGATGTTGCCCTCCATGCTACGTTGCATCATAATAGTCCTCCTTGATATAGCAGACCTCCTAAACAGTCCTCCTAATGGACTGCGTCAAGGGCACCTGTAACCTTCTCTTTTCCTGCGGATAGCGCAGTCATGACACTGCATATAAGGAACCATTCAGATCCCTTCTGACAGCAGTTTAGGGCACATGAAACCCTCCACAAAATGCAGCCTAGAACAGCATTAAGGTGACTGCATGTAAGTCTCTATCTTGTCTGCGTTCAGCTATGTATAGACTGCATCTAGGGAACGTTTTACGTCGGCTATGGCTCCTCCAAAGCTGGGCTATAACCCTTCCTTTAAAACTGTGATTAGGGCAGCGTTAGCCCTTCCTTGATTGCAGATTAGTGCACAACTTAGACAGCGGCTTCAGCTCCTAGATTGGACTGCGGTTAGGGCATCATACCTCCATTTAGGACAGCGTATATACCCCTTCTTGACTACGGCCAAAGCATCTTCTTTCCTCTTGCGTCTAGGGCTTCATCATCTTAGATTTCTCTTGCCACTAAAACCCAAAACAAGTGGAGAGAAATAAAGAGTGGAGTGTAAGTCAAAATGACATCAAGCCACCTCCTTTTATACTAAAACGTCGAGCACAAGTGGGGCTTATTTGATCGCTGGCCGACCTTGACAAATTGTCCCATAACACAAATAAATTCATATCTCCAAGATTACTTATTGGAATCAGATGATCTTTAGATCAATCCTACACCTCTCGACGAGAGGAATCCAAGAAAAATATCAGCTGCCATAAATAAGATGACCCATATGGAGTTTGGCCCTAGTTGCCAATTTTAACACTTTCAACTTTACTCGATACCCTTTGAGTGACATCACTTGAAACCTTTCTCCTTAGTTCCCTCTAGTTTTGGAGTATCTTTCAACGTTTGTTCCTGAAACTGCCCAGTAAGACCTGAATGTGATCCCTTATTTTGGTCCCGCTACTTTGCTTTCTAGAGAATAGTTCAGCCCTATTCTAAGACATCAATTAATTAGGAATACGTGATCTCAGCCATGCTACCAATTGATCCATCTTCAACTGGCACGAGCATGTTCCAGACTTCTTGGCCAATATTAGATGATCGCTTGATCCTGGGAGAATCCTTTGAGATGCCCTTTAAATATCCTAGGTTAATTTCTTATGAACACTAGTGGATCTATGTCGTTATTCATCCCAAACATATTCTTTAACCAGTTACTCAATGGTGCTATGAGGTTAAATCTCTCCTCATATTAAATTTTGTATTTTACTCAACTAGAATTAGCCTATAATCCAGCCACACAGTGTTTGACATTGTTAAATTGTTCCTCGTAAATTTATGTGATTCTTTTAGGAGAAGTAAAAAGTAAATATGCAGTACATTCTTTATATCACGGTACTTAAACAAATTTACTAGGAATTACTGCTCACCATAATTTATGGGATTCTTTGCATAAATTTAGGTAGGAGTACAAAGTAAATATGTTGTTACATAAAGATTGTAACAACCCAAAAATTTAACACGTATTTTTCCTTACAAGATCTTATTGCTCTGATACCATGTTGAATTCTTTCTTATTTTCAGATCTTGATAATTATTGCCTTGTGATCAATAATTACATACTTGAAAATTTCTCAACCTTAATTTTGTTTTTACGAGCGAGTAAACATTATTAGATTGATATAAAATATATGAGATATTGATTTATGTCTGATTACAATTGAGGGCCCGATATATACATAGTCAGGGTGTCTTTTCAATAAGACATTAATTATTGATTATATACATAGTAAGGGTGTCTTTTCAATAAGACATTAATTATTGATTATATATATATTATATTATACAATGTTGTCAAGAAGGGAATACCTTCCACTGCTATATAAAACATCAACATACTCTACAGACAAACTACAAGCTACAGCCTTAATCATGTTGAGTCCATATCACTGAAGACAAAAGTTAGTTAAACCGGAATCTCAACTGACAATGTACTGGGGCATTAAAATAACTATGATAACTGCTAGTTCATTCATACAAATATTGGTTTTCTGGATGGGAATCTGAACCTTATCTTTGCTGCCTGTTGCTTTTCTACGTTGCTCGAGCTGATCTGGTGTCTCAGTTTGTTCCACAACAAGTACACGGTAACCCTGTACCACACAAAACCTTAATATCTTTTTGAAATAATATTCTGAGGCAGGTTCATATGCAGGCTATTTAAAACAGAAATATATAAAACGGAAAACAGAAGCATTAAGATCAATCAAATAATGTTACAAGTTACAAAAAAGAACTGAATATCTAAAGGTTAAACTGAATATGAAAGAAACAGCATACCTTCTGTGCTAATTTCTCAACATTATCAGTGAAATTCTTTTCAGGAAACCCACAATGAGGTTGCTCCCCCTGTATAACAAAAAAGCATTTCATGAAAACCTTTGTGCCTGTTTATTGCAAGAATCTAACAGAGCTATGAATATAAACAGAAAAATATAAATTTCGTTACATCAATGTATGTTCATTGCAATTTACATTTTTAAGCACCGACAATATCATGTTGCCTCTTCTTTAACACCATAAACAGAAATTGTATGCCAATAACACATTGAAACAACAGTAAGGCAGGCCTAACATTATAAGAAAGACAACTTTAAGATTGGCAGCAAATTACAAGCATCTCCTTAATTTTGTGTGCTTTACTGATGTCACAAGACACTAGAGACACAAACCTCAGAGCCTTCATACTCTAGACAACCAATTGATAGTTACATGTTTTCAACTATAAGACAAGCCTTCATGACACAGTAACCAATGTGTTCACTTTCATGACCGCTACTCATTGTTGGAATGTGTAAAGGGTTCCACCAGCTCTATAGAAGACAACACCAAGCGTTGGCTAATCTGTTAACAAGTCGCCAGCCAGTGTACCAACAACCCTACCACGAATCCACCGTCTGCCAAAGACAATTTCTGTGCATAATGCAAATTGTTAAGACAATAGTTCTAGTTCTTCTATTGGTGGGTTATCTTGGTTGTAAGGTTTGGGTATAAATATGTATGAATGTAAATATATAGAGATACAACTATATCCATACACTATTAGGTCCCTATACTACTAGTGTAACCCCTTATTGTTATTAGTACAACCCCCTTATTATGTTGTTGTGCCCATGTAGTCCCCATATTGTTATTATTGTGCCCCGTAGAAGCCCACCATTGTTATTATGGTGCCCTTACATTATTATTGTTATGTCGGCTCTGATTATATTATGACCCCTTAGACTCCTATATATAGAAAGGAGGTGTTGTCATTTGTATCATCAAAGAATTGTTCATTTGTGTAATGTAAAGGAGGTTGCCCCCTCGAAGAGGCTCACTTATAAGGCGATCATCTATCTTTTCTATCTTTTTGTGAGTTGGTTTCATAACATTTGGTATCAAAGCTTTTGATTATAGGGTTTCGCCCCTCCAAATAGATCATTGTGGCATTTTCGCTCTAACCTTTTTTATGCGACGTTTCAGAAGCTAAAAAAAAAAAACATTTGAGAGGAAATCGCGCTGCACCACGGGTCTAAGCTTCAGAGCTCGTCTCGCTATGTTTTCGGAGATTTGATTTGAGTAAGTTAGGGTTTTTGCAAGATCCAAAATTTAATCTAAAACAGGTCATCATGGAATTTTCGCTATAACTTTTTGGCTACGAAGTTTCAGAAGCTAAAAAAAACATTTGAGAAGAAGTCGGTTTGAACCTCAGGTAGAAATTTCAGTTCTTGGCTCACTATAGTTTCGGATATATGATCTGAGGAAGTTAGGGTTTTTGCAGACTCCCGAATTATATCCTAAACAAGTGACCTTGGGAAAATCGTCATAACTTTCTCTCTGAGCAACAAATTGAAATTTCGTAAGAACTTACAAAAAGAGGACGGACTATAGTTTTCTGTGTATATTTTTCAGATCCAAAAGTCGAAACCAATGTTGCACGAAACGGGGATGTTTTTTGGAAGTGGGGACGCGGAAGCATCATTTTCCAAAATTCTAGGAAGCAAGCGTCTGCATATATTATATATATATATATATTTTGCATTTATATTCAAAACTTGCGTCTAGCAGGGGGTGTTGAAGCGTCTGCTATATAATATATTATATATAATAATTATATATATATATATATATTATATATAATACTATTTATAATATATATATATATATATATATATATATATATAGTATTATATATATATTATAATATATAATATATATTGCATTTATATTCAAAACTTGCGTCTAATATATTTATATTTTTTGCATTTTTTTATAATTTTTTTAGGGAAGCTTGACGCTTCGTACGGCCAAAGCGCCATCCGAAACGCGTTTCGGGGTTCGGGCACATGCTTCCTGAAATTTCCAGGAAGCGTGTTTATCAACGCGAAATGCGTTTCGGACGACGCTTCCCCCACGCATCCGTACGGATCGCAGATCGGGGTTTTGATCCTTGGGGGGGGGGGTTCCTGCAACAATGGTCGAAACAGTGACACGTCGTACAAGTTCGCGCTACTGAAACATTATATAATCAGGTCATCGTAGGAGATTGGGCATAACTATTTCTTGTAGAATCAAATTCTGATCAGACTTGCGAGGTTAGAAAGAGGACTCAGAGGGCTACTACACAAGACAATTTCAGAACTTGGAGATCTAAAAGTACAGAGTTACAATCGTTTCAAGATCGAGCTCCTAAAATCAAGAAAAGGCGATGTGAGGAAGTTTGATGAAAAGGATCCGGTAAATTGGATACTACAGATGGAGCAATATTTTGATCTACATGAACTGCAACTATTCCAAAAGGTACGTATTGCATCTTCATATTTAAAACCATATCAATTTTTATGGTATAAAGGGCTTTGTTCTTGTAAACCACTTGTTACGTGGTCAATATTCACAGAGGAAATGATAGCACAATATGAGGATACAAAGAGAAACACTTTCTTTAGCCAATTGATAAATCTCAAACAAAAGTGTTCAATGGCAGAGCGCATTGAGGACTTTCATAAATTGAATATAAGGGAAAATGATATTCCAGAGAAGCAGAGGATTGATGTCTCCATAGGGACTTTAAAGGATAACATTCAACATGAGATTCGTCTTTGGGAACCCGATCCATTGGAGAATGCATTTAAGTTGGAAAGAAAAGTGGAAAGCAAAATTATGGCAACAAGGAAGTCTACCCCTCACAACTGTTGGAAATAATACTGAGAGGGAGGGTGAATCAGTATTATCTTATTCTTTTTCAATTTATAGAACCATTTGCATATCTGACTAATGAAACTTGCGTATACCTTTCAGACTTATAATTTAATTTATTCTTCAGATGTTGATCATTAATCTGTGTGTCAGAACCATCTAACAATAAACAGAAACAGGAAAAATAGAGCAGACAGTCACACCAAAGAACACAAGATATAAGGTGTAAACCCAATGTGGGTGAAAACCACCTGCTGCAATATGTCTCTATCTTCTTTCAATTTAGAAACTTCTTTTTACAATGGTTCTGTACTGGTGCAGTCTTATACCAGCACACAGGCTTCAACCTGTAGAAGACTACAACCTTCTCTCATCCTCCAGACTCTCCTAGAAGGGAGCTACAACCCCTTGGCTCTTGTACTAGCTGAGGTACTAGTATGTAGGTGCTGACCTACTGAAGGCTTCAACCTTCTCTTTTCTTCCAGGGACCACGTTTCATAGATTTTCAGACTGGATCCATGAGTATCAATCAAATATCAAATAGATCTACAATCAACCAACTTCCTTGTACAAATACTGAATCACACAACAACCAGACACCAATTCAGAACCCTGAACACTGCAGTAATAGACAAAAGCAGCTAAAACATATTTTAAGAAATATTCGCAACTTCACCAATAGAAACCTGCGGGTATCCGCACCTCCGCTGTGTCGAGCCTGCGGGTCTCCGCACCTGCGCTGTCTCGAACCTGCGGACCTCCGCACCTAAATTGTGTCGAGCCTACGGACCTCCGCACCTACACTCTGTCTGGCCTGCGGACCTCCGCACCTGCACTGTGTCTAGCCTGCGGACCTCCAGGTATAAATAATTTATCAGACTTCAATTATACCCCAAACTATCAGATTTACAGATCTGATCATGCGCCAAAGAGATCTCGACCCATCAGTAGATCCGTCTTGTAATGCTCAAGTTTCTCTCTGATTCAGGTCCAGCTATAACTCACCAACCGATCACCAGTATTTCAGATCTTGCTCTTCTTAAGATATTCAACACATCTGTGCTTAGCCAAATGATCTCCTTTCCTTTTTATAGTCTAGGCCTTTCTCAAACCATGGTCCAAAACCATAGAGATCCAATACTAGGGACCCAAAACCTGGGTTCAATACTTTAGATGCAAAACCACGGACCAAAACCATAGGATCAAAAATGTCAAACTAAATACCATGGACCAACCATAAGATTTCCCACGTGCGCGCGTTTTTCTCTGCATGAAAGTGTGTGTACTTTACGTCCGCACTTTTTGATCGGCGCACCTGCGAACATGTCCACACCTTTTGATCGGCGCACCTGCGAAACCTGCCGAGGTTCGTAGCTTTGTGAACAGGGACTTGCAGGTATCTCATTTTCTACTATTTTGAGAGCCTAAACTTGTGATATGCTATTTGAGTGAGTTGCCATCAAGGACAACACTTATGTCATCGAGCCAAACCAAAACTGTGTCATAATGCCAACATAATGCCAACAATCTCCCCCTTTGGACTTGATGGCAACCCAAAGTCACTCAAGGTGGCAACCCAAAATCACTCAAGGTCTTTCCTCCCCCTTTGACATAAAGGGCAAAGGGTTATGCCCCCCCTAAGATATAGGCAAGATCTGCAAGAAGATGTTCTACAAAAGAAATTTGACTTGATACATCATAACTTTCATACGAAGTGTTAAGCATAGATCAATATCCATGTTCTCCTTCTGCACTTGCTCCTCCTGACATCAAAACAACTAAAGAAATGAACCAAGATCTTCTATGATAATGCCAACAATGCATTATGAGAAGAATATATGCTCCCCCTGAACCTGTGCCAGATGGTCTCTGACAAGCCCATATCGGACTCTTCTCATCCTTGCTTTTCTTCAAGTCGACTGTACCCACATAAACCAGCGTATGTACGCATATACCCCATATGAAACTTGCGTACAACAATCTCTGAAACAGACAAGATTCAACAGCAAGATGATGCATCAACTACCCCCAGCTTTTGTCTGAGGTATTCAAAGGTTTCCCTGGGCAGTGGTTTGGTGAGAATATCAGCAATTTGTTCCTTAGAGGGAACATACTCCAAATTGACCTTTTGTTCAAGCATTGTTCTCGAAGAAAATGATACTTGATCGGTATGTGCTTAGTCTTTGAATGCATGACAAGATTCTTTGAAATATTGATTGCACCTGTATTATCACAAAAAATGGAGATAGGTGGAGTACAAGTGATTTGAAGATCTTGCAATGTTTGCATCATCCAAAGGAGTTGTGTGCAACAAGATGTTGCAGCTACATATTCTACTTCAACTGTAGATAACACAATAGAGCTTTGTTTCTTGCTGAAGCAGGATACTAATCTAGGGCCCATGAAGAATGCACCACCACTAGTGCTTTTCCTGTCATCCACGCTTCCTGCCCAATCCGCATTTGTGTATGCATGAAGTGTGAGATCTGTACCTCTAGTATACCATAAGCCATAGTTTTGAGTTCCTTGAAGATACTTGAAAATTCTCTTAACTGCCTGAAGATGAGTTTCCTTTGGATTTGCCTGAAACCTTCCAACTATTCCCACTGCATGCATAATGTCGGGTCGGGTACCTATTAGATAGAGCAAACTAACAATCATGGATCTACAAGTTGGTTGATGTACTGTTGTCGATTCATCATTTGCGTTGAGACTGCATCCTGTCACCATAGGGGTACATACTGGTTTCGAATCCTCCATCCCATATTTCTTCAAGATCTGCTTCAGATATTTGGTTTGTGATAGAAAACTGTCGTCTTTGTTTTGTTGGACTTGTAAACAAAGAAAATATGTGAGCTCACCAAGCATGGACATTTCAAACTCTTTCTACATTACCAAGGCAAAATTTTGACTCATGTCTTCTTCATTGCTACCAAAGATGATATCATCAACATACACAACAAGTATCAGCAACTTATCATTGTCAATTTTTATATATAGATTGCTATCAGTTGATCCTTTTATAAAACCTTGTTGATGGAGGTACTTGTCCAACCGATAATACCACGCCCTTGGAGCCTGTTTAAGGCCATAGAGAGCCTTTTTGAGTCTGCATACAAGTTTTGGATCATTTCCAAGAATAAACCCATCTGGTTGTTCAATATATACTTCTTCATTTAAGTCCCATTCAGGAAGGCAGATTTCACGTCCATCTGAAATACTTTGAACTTCTGAAAGCTAGAGAGAGCAAGGAACATTCTTATAGCCTCAAGTCTGGCGACTGGAGCAAAAGTTTCTTCAAAGTCTATGCCTTCTTGTTGCGCATATCCTTTACAAACAAGTCTTGCCTTGTTTCTAACCACATCCCCATTTTCATTCAGCTTATTTTTGAAAATCCATTTTGTCCCTATGACATTCTTATCTTTTGGTCTAGGTACCAACTCCCAAGTGTTATTTTTTTCAATCTGCTCGAGTTCTTCCTCCATGGCCTTGACCCAACATTCATCTTTGCAAGCCTCTCTTACATTTTACGGTTCAGTGGAGGAGAGCAATGCTAGATAGCTTGAAGCTTCTGAAATGGTTCTTCTTGTTTGTACACCTACCTCTTTCTGCCCCAAAATTTGAGATTTTGGATGATTTTTCTGAACGTATCTGGATAGAGTCTTTTCTTTTATCCTTATCTGTTCTTCTGGTGCCTCATGGGTTTCTTCTTCGTCATGAATCTGATTTGATGTTGACGAATAGTCTTCGCCATCTTCGAAATCTTCCGATTTTACCTGCCTAGGAGTGTTTCCTTCTTCATTAACCACTACATCAATGCTTTCAACAATTTTACCAAGTCTTTTATTGTAACATTTGTAAGCTTTGTTGTGGGGAGAGTAGCCAAGTAAAATGCCTTCATCTGCTCTAGGTTCAAACTTGCCAAGATTTTCATCAGTTCTTTTAATGTAGCATTTGCTTCCAAAGATTTTGAAGTATTTTACCATGGGAGTCTTATCGTACCAAAGTTCATGAGGAGTCTAAGTGTTGTTTACCTGGACGTTTGTCTTGCTGAGAATAGTAACGGCGGCTAATGCGGCTTCACCCCAGAAGGTTGCGGGAGTTCCAGGCTCATCAAGCATAGCACGAGCCATTTGTTGAACCGTTATGTTCATCCTTTCCACTACTCCATTTTGCTGAGGAGTCCTTGCAGCAGAAAATTCCCTTCTTATTCCATGTTCTTCACAAAAATCAAAAAATTCATCTAAGGTAAATTCCCCTCCTCGATCAGATCTGAGGCATTTGATTCTGCGATCTGATTCGTTTTCAACCAAAGCTTTGAATGACTTGAACTTTTCGAAAGCTTCATCTTTATACTTCATGAGTCCTATCCAACACATCCTTGAAAAGTTGTCAATGAACAATATGAAATACTCTTCTCCTCGAGGTGACCTCTTCCTAGTTTGATCACATATATCGGTGTGGACAAGTTCAAGTGGCCTGCTAGCTGATCCTTCCTTCTCAGGGAAATTAGTTCTAGTTTGCTTACCAAATTGACATGATTTGCATATTGTATTGTCTGGAATTCTGATGTCAAGAAGATCACGAACTGCCTGATATTTGCATGCTTTCCTAATCTGAGAGAAGCTAGGATGCCCCAGTCTTCTGTGCCATAGCCAGTGTTCATCATTCTTGCTTAAATAGCATTGTTGTTGTTCTCCCTTGAGTACGTATAAGTTAATTTGGATGTTTCTTATGCTTAAATATGTTTATGTATCAAGCTCACGAACAATACATTCCATTTGAATGGAAATATTACTAGTTCTTGATCACACATCTGACTGACACTCAATAGATTATGCTTTAAGCCATCAACATACATAACATTTCCAGCCTTGACCTTTTCTTTCAAACGAACAAAGCCTTTACCTTTTATGAATGAAGGGGTGTCATTTCCAAATGAAACCTTCTTTTCCTTTTCTAAGGCACTATATCACTGAAGTTTTTCTTTATTACCTGTCATATGTTTCAAGCATCCACTGTCGATGTACCATTGATTTTCTTGTCCTTCCGCATATAAGGCTATCCCACATCTTTCTGGTTGCGTTTCTTTCTTTTTCCATGTTTTGGAACTTAATGAAGCCTTCTCCTTCTGAGTTGTTTGTCGAAACCTGCTTCTGCATTCAAAGTCTTCATGACCGAAGTTGTTACAGATAGAACATTCTATTTCATTTTCAAGAGCAGAGAAGTTATTGTAGGTTCTTTTCATGATTCCTGTCATACTCCTTTGTTTTTGAGCTTCCCTAGTCATGATGGTCTTATAGGCAACACATTGAGCAGCTTTATGACGAAAGTTATGACAAGAGAGACATTGGCCATTGAAGAAATTCCTGCGATTATCAAATCTACCAACCATATGATTGTAGTTTCCATCCATTCTTGAGCCAAATTGAGAATGATTTACCTTTGGTCAATTGAGGCTTCTGTTCATCCTTGACGTGGATTGTCCCCGATTTACTTGATATTCTTTGATCATTCTTGAAGCAAACTATCCCTGATTTCCCTGGTGATCTGCATTATACTTTTGCTGTCGATTGTCAACTTGTTCACTTTTCCTTGTTGCATCAAGATAACTTTTGGAGGTGGATGGATTTTGCACTTGCTTCTGAGCTTGAGATGCTTCTTCGGAATATCCGAGACCAGTCTTGATTAGAGGAGAACGCTACACTTTGATAATCTCATCTAGAGTTTCAGACCCTTTAGCAAATCTGAGATTGAGGGATTTTGTTTTCTCAATTTCTTTTCTAAGTCCCACAATTTCACATTCTAACCCTTCATTGTGTTAATCTTTTTCAGCAAGTTGGAATGTTAGAGTATCTATAATCATATTCTTTGCCTCTAAACAACCTTTAAGTTTAGAAATTTCTTCATAAAGACCTTCATTTATAGCATCCAAGAAATCATCATCTTCAAAAGCCATTATAAATCTATCATCATTACCTCGTTCATCCTCATCACTATTTGACAATCCATCACTGTCTTCATGCGTGTAATAGCTCTTCTTACTCTGCTTTCTGTTCCATCTAACAGGTTCCTTACCTTTGTCTAGTTTATCTTTATGGGGACATTTTGCAGCATAATGACCGACTCTTCCACAAGCAAAGCATTTGAAAGGCATCTTACCTCTGAATCTACCAGTTCCCCATTGAAGGTTCTTGACAAAATTTGATTCTTCCTCTTCTTCTGACATATGTCCTTACTCATAGTAATCTCCTTTTCTTGAAGCCTTGAATGTAGCTTCTCTCATGTCTGATGGTCCAGCTTTTCTCATTTCGTAAGCAGTTAGAATTTCGTGCCACTGTGACATGGTAAGGCTCTATGGATTCTGCTTTTCTTCTATGGCAGAAACTTTTGAAACAAACTCGGGAGACAAAGATCTTAGAACCTTTTCAACCAAAACAACATCTTTTATTTCTTCACCCAAGTTTTTCATACAATTTATGATCTCATCTATACGTAGGAAATAGCTAGCCACGCTTTCATCATTATGCATTCTGAGACTTTCATATTGAATTCTAAAAGTTTGTAATTTTGCTTGTTTTACCTGTTCATCTCCTTCATAGCTTAGAACGATCTTGTCCCATATTTCTTTTGCGCTTTTGCATAGTAATCTCCTTTTCTTGATGCCTTGAATGCAGCTTCTCTCCTGTCTGATGGTCCTCCTTTTCTCATTTCATAAGCAGTTAGAATTTCGTGCAGCTGTGACATGGTAAGGCTCTATAGATTCTGCTTTCCTTCTATGGCAGAAACTTGAAACAAACTTGGGAGACAAAGATCTTAGAACCTTTTCAACCAAAACAACATCTTTTATTTCTTCACCCAAGTTTTTCATACAATTTACAATCTCATCTATACGTAGGAAATAGCTAGCCAAACTTTCATCATTATGCATTCCGAGACTTTCATATTGAATTCTAAGAGTTTGTAATTTTGCTCGTTTTACCTGTTCATCTCCTTCATAGCTCAGAACGATCTTGTCCCATATTTCTTTTGCGCTTTTGAGCTGCATAACCTTGACGAATTCTGATTGAGATAGACTTCCTAATAGAGTATTGACAGCGTTTGCATTTGTTTCATACTGCTTCTTACCAGCTGCATCTGTAGGAGTTGATGATGGAAATGTGTATCATGTTTCCACGATATCCCAAACTTCTGTACCAAGAGATTGAAGATAGGCAATGATTCTTACCTTCCAATAGACGAAGTTGCTCCCATCAAAAATCGGTGGCCTGATAGATGCTTCCTTTTCATAGTTGCTCATGATGATAGATCTTCCTTCAAGCGATCAAGCTTTTCCTGAAGAACCTGCTCCGATACCAATTGTTGGAAATAATACTGAGAGGGGCGCTGAATCAGTATTATCTTATTCTTTTTCAATTTATACAACCATTTGCAGATCTAACTAATGAAACTTGCATATACCTTTCAGACTTATAATTTAATTTATTCTTCAGAGGTTGATCATTAATCTATGTGTCAAAACCATATAACAATAAACAAAAACAGGAAAAATAGAGCAGACAGTCACACCAAAGAACACAAGATATAAGGTGGAAACCCAATGTGGGTGAAAACCACCTGCTGCAATATGTCTCTATCTTCTTTCAATTTAGAAACTTCTTTTTACAATGATTTTGTACTGGTGTAGTCTTATACCAGTGCACAGGCTTCAACCTGCAGAAGACTACAACCTTCTCTTGTTCTCCAAACTCTCCTGGAAGGGAGCTACAACCCCTTTAGCTCTTGTACTAGCTGAGGTACTAGTATGTAGGTGCTAACCTACTGAAGGCTTCAACCTTCTCTTTTCTTCCAGGGACCACGTTTCATAAATTTTCAGACTGGATCCATGAGTATCAATCAAACATCAAATAGATCTGCAATCAACCAACTTCCTTGTACAAATACTGAATCACAGCAACCAGACGCCAATTCAGAACGTTGAACACCGCAATAATAGACAAAAGCAGCTAAAACATATTTTAAGAAAAGCCCGCAACTTCACCAATAGAAACCTGTGGGTATCCGCACCTCCGCTGTGTCGAGCCTGCGGGTCTCCGCACTTGCGCTGTGTCGAACCTGCGGACCTCCGCACCTGAACTGTGTCGAGCCTGCGAACCTCCGCACTAGCGCTCTGTCTGGCCTGCGAACCTCCTCACCTGCGTTGTGTCTAGCCTGCCGACCTCCGAGTATAGATAATTTATCAGACTTCAATTATACCCTAGACTATCAGATTCACAGATCTGATCATGCGCCAAAGAGATCTCGACCCATTCTTGTAATGCTCAGGTTTATCCTTCA